>CAKNYM010037712.1:40532-55930 GCA_932195095.1 Andricus curvator | reverse complement strand
ATATGCGAGTGTTCCACCTGCTCAGGAACCTGTACAGGATCCTTCATAGATACTTTTTGCAAATGTGTCCCAGTTGCACGGGAACCTGTACAGGAACGTGCGCAAGTTCCCTCGCAATATCCGCGGCAGGAACCTGCGTACGTTCCTGTACAGGAACTTCCAAAGGAACCTCTCAGGTTCCTACACAGATTCCTGTTCAGGAATTTTCAGCTGGGACGCCCCTAAACCTTCCAGTGTTTCTTTTATGCACACTCCACGTTCACTTCGCCACCATTATCTCACATTATGATTGTCTTATTGTTGTCATTGTCATTTTATTTCTGTGATTTTCAATATTTATCATTCATTTTCTGAAAAACTATTAGTCTAAGTGTAGAAATGTACTGAAAATAAAATTTGTAAAACAGATTTTGAAAGACTTTCATTTGAATATTTTGGTAAAATTTTAGTATTTACTGGAAAAAAACGGAAAAAAATGAAATTTTCATAGTTTTATCAAGTTTTAACCTTGAAATTGACACTCTCTATGAAATCCTTATACAATCTCCATTGCAATATTACAATCTAGTGGACACTAAAAATCGAAGCAATTAACGTCTGGCGCGTTATTGAACTTTGAACCATTTGGATACAGGGGTGCAGATTAATCTGCACCCGTATGTATGTCAGTAACGGATTACTGAATTTAAATTTCTTTTCAGATTATTGTTTGGCACAAAAACATGAATAAACTCGGTCGTAGCTCATATTAAACAAAACTAGATATTAATTAAACTAGGGCAAATTCAATTTTTTGTCATTTTTTTAAATTTTACTTTAGAAATGTATGATTTTTTATAATTTTTCTTTTTCCATTTGGAAAATGTAATAATCTAAATAGATTGGTTCAGAAAGAACCATCAACTTTTGAAATTGATGTCGCATTCAATGAACACAAAGGTCATTTATGTTGACCAATATACATCATACAATATTATAATAAGGAACTTTCCTTTGATCAAATTTATCTTTTCTTATCTTATTGTTTATGGTCTTTAGGAGTTTTTTTTCCAAATTTTTAGATTTTACAGTCAAAAATTGTTCAAGTTAATTGTCAATTTCATTACTGTGGGCCTATTTAATTAAATTAAATCAAATTATAAGTAGAAAAAATGCAATGATAAATTTAAATCTACAGTCTAAAATTTCAGATTCTCAGATGAAGCATTTATCCAGTGCAGGTACTGGAAGACAGCTATATGAAACACTTGCTGTTACAGTTTTCAAGCCATTAGTATATAGTGTCCAGTTGAATAGGCTTAAAAGGCTGAACGCGTTGAATGAAAGAATGTGGCAGTATGTACAGTTTCTTAATAATTATTATAGTGTCTAAAATATTGACCAGAATTTCCTTTCATACATAGGTTTTAATTACTTTCATTTTGAATAAATTTCAGAGAAATTAATAGCTGTTTTAAAGAATTAGCTGATGATGCAAACTGTAGAGTTATTATTCTATCGGGTGCTGGAAAGGGTTTTTGTGCAGGTATTACATTAATTAATGCTAGCACCTATACTGAATCTATTGTTACTATACTAATGCCCCGAAAGCAACCGAAAGTGGGTATATTTCACGTTCGAGAAAAAGTATAATTCATGCGCTTATAGCACTCGCCAACTTTAGTTGTGTGTTTCTTGAAAAGCAATTTTTCAACGTTCCAACCTCAAGAATTCAAAATTTTGAATATAAAGGGTTCATATTGGGCTTAAAATGCCGGGAATTTATCCAGTTACATAGCTCTACACGTAACTCCAAACCGCCTATAAGGGTCCTTTTCATGCGGACGCCCACAATTTATTCTCTAATACTATGTAAAAATTTGACACATCAATAAAAAATCTCCATCTACTACTTATACAGTTAGGGAGCTTCCACAATCCACATATTACGTAACGCTCTGATGGGGAGGGGGTATCCCCTAACGTCATGAAGTGTCACATAGCATGGGGGTCGCAAATGTTTTGTAATACGTGACGCTTCTCTGATCAAAAAATAAGATTTAAATCCGTTTCGATACATTGAAGACTAATATTATCGACACCAAAAAATGTAGTAGTTTCTAAGGCTGCCGTCTAAGTAAATCTTTAAATTATATCAATGTTCTCAAATGAACAAAATTTTTTAAATAATTTAGATAAAATTATTCACATACGAGTATTAAATAGTTTTAACTCATTATTATTTATTTTACAATTGACGATTATATGTAATTAAATTTATATTTCGTATTTAGAAATTGAAGGGCTATCAACTTCAGTGTCACATGACATTTTAAGGGGGGTTCACCAAAATGTCACAAGAGGGAGGGGTGAGTCAAAAATAATTAAAAGTAGCGTTCCGTCATATATGTGGACGCTTCCTTAGATAATTAATGTTCAATTATTGTATATTTTCATTCATATCATAGAATTTGTACTTTTATTTAATTAATTTTTAGGATTAGATTTGCAAAGTGCAATGAGCTTTGGTCAGGGATTAGCAAAATACGAAGATGTTGCCCGGAAATGTAAATTCTTAGAAAAAAAAATTGTGCCAGGAATCATTGACATCTATAGAACAGGTTTCTTAATTTTGTTCAGATCGTTTTAGTTGACGCAACTTTAATTCAAATTGTAAATTAAAATTTATATGGAATTAATTACAAAATATGAACATTACAGTGCCCGAAACCAGTAATTGCAGCAGCACATGGGGCAAGTATAGGGGCAGGAGTTGATATGCTGTGTGCAGCTGACATGAGATATTGTTCTTCAAATGCATGGCTTCAAATTAAGGAGGTTGAATTAGGAATGACTGCCGATGTCGGAACATTAGAACGATTACCGAAACTTATAGGATGTAGCAGTTTAATACGAGAACTAGCTTATACAGGTCGGAAGTTTCTGCCTAACGAAGCCCTCCAGTGCGGTTTTGTTAACAGATTATTCGACGATGAGAATGCGTAAGTTTTCATTTTTCTCCATGGTGAAGTCACTGACACAGTAATATGTTCAACTACATGGGATTTTAATCCTTTTTCAGGTTGATGGCCGCAGCTTTAGATATTGCTGAACAAATAGCAAATACAAGTCCCGTGGCTGTGCAGGGAACCAATATCAGTTTGAATTACTCAAGGGATCATACAGTTCAGGAGGGACTGGATCGCATTGTGAGTTTATGCTCATAATAATGAATAATTTTATTTAAATATGCAGCTCTTTTCAAAAAAACGGAGAGAAGGGTAAATTGGCGTGGAGGTTAAGTTGGCGCACCCTTATTTTATTTACAAAAAAATTATAATAGTTGGGCGCACGAAAATATGTAGTTCTATCGTATGATTTCGTGCATAATATGTAATTGATAAAAAAATCACAATCAGTCGATTTTTCCAAAAAAAATTATTACAAGTTTATTTCTCGGATTTTTTCGGTAACTTTTGGTTAATTTCAGAGCAATTAAATGTAAGCGATGAATAATTCACATTTTAGATTAACCGGCTGACTAATTCAACACTATTATAATATTTGATCTTTAAGCTCGTGATTAGAAACAAGATTTTCATTAAATAAATTAGCCTTTGATGTATTGTGAAAAGTATTTAACTAATGCCAGGTTATGTGCTGGTTTGAGTTTCTCATTAGCACCATAATTACCTTTCAATTGACTTGTAATTAAAGTAGCTTATTACAAGTGAGCTATGCAATTTAAATGTAAGTTATGTAAATCAGTTAATTATAAATATATTAAAAAATCTACTTTCTTTTACTATAACCAAGATATCAAGCTACCTAAAACACATTTTTCCATTATTTACGGTTGTATATTTTTCTATTAAATTCACTTTTTCTTTTGGGTGCGCAAACGTAACTTCCTCTCCACAACCGTGAAATGGGGCCATTTCGAAATGTGGGGTAAATTCAGGCACCCCTAAATTGATAGTTTAAATTACTTTAAATGGTTCCAACTAGAACATGGAATCTATCAATTAAAGCCTTAACTGGTTTCAGATCCTAGTTATAACCGCCTTGAGTAATATAAACTATCAATTTAGGGGTGTCCACATGCCCAAAATAACCCTGTTTGACGATATTTGTTTCTGCTAAGCTTTTCTGTTAAAATCCAGGTTCTTAGAATAATTTTCAAATTTTTATTTGGAGAATTTGAATTTTTTGAGTTTATAATATTAAACAAATTTAGCACCTACATTCTCAGAACATTTAACTTTCAAAATTTAAATATTGAATATTTACATTTGTGCTCATTTTTTATTCTTTTAGGATTATTAAAATGCGTCAAAAAGAAGATTCGTTTGAAAAAATCAAAACATTGCTATACGAGATTATCATTTTGGATTTCATATAAATCAAGATAAATAATATACTTACGTAATTTCTAAATATAAATTCACTTAATACTGATCGAATCTCTTTTAATCAACCTGTAAAGATATGGTATAATTTACTATGCAATATTCAGAATTATTTAGAATAGGGTAAGAGAACCGGTGCACAGTGGGCCAAATCGGGAATTTACTATTCAAAATCACATACAGCCTACAATTCTCAACCGATTTTCAATTTTCTTTTTTATAAGTGATCAGCGATAGTTGCACAAGAGCTTCTATTGATTAGATTTTTTTGAGTTTTGTCATTTTCTACTTTTTATATAAATAAACAACGAGCAAAAATGAGATATTTTTTAATTATTATTTTTCATCTTCAAATAAATAACTTAATCAATCCCATTCTCGACGAAAATGAATGTCGAAGTATCCAAAGAATATAAATAATTTACAGGATATCGAATCAAATTGTTATAAACTAATTATATTAACAAAATGTCAACATATTGGAAATTTTTCTTGCAAAGTATATTTGTAAGTTCAAATTGATTTATTTCATCAATAGGATCACGTTTGATCATGAAGATCTGTTGTATAGTATAATTTGTTTATTTTATAAACAAATTATGTGAACAAATGCATAGCTTAGGCGTTTATTGGCAGAAAGTAATCGTTTGTCTTTCTTAGTAACTTTCAATTATATGAGTGGTAATATTTAGTGATTAGGATTTTATAAACAAAAGCATAGTTTGGTCATTTATAGACAGAAAGTAATAGTTTTTCTTTCTAATCGTCTTCAAATTACATAAGTGGTGATATTTCGTGAAGAAGAATTGTCATTTTATATTATTTGTTTATTTGATGAACAAATTTTATAAATAAATGCATAGTTTGACCATTTATAGATAGAAAGTGATCGTTTTTCTTTCTAATCATCTTCAAATTACATAAGTGGTGATATTTAGTGACGAATATATATAAATGGTCAAACTATGCATTCCTTTATAAGATTTGTTTATAACATAGACAAATAATATCGATTGAGAATTCTTCGTCACTAAACATCACCACCTTTGTAATTTGAAGACGATTAGAAAGAAAAACGATCATTTTTTATCTATAAGTGGTCAAACTATGCATTTGTTTATAAGATTTGTTGATAACATAAACAAATAATATCGATTGACAATTCTTCGTCATTAAACATCGCCACTCATGTAATTTGAAGAGTATCAGTTGTACTTGTAGTTATTTATCTAAAGTAAACTCAGTAAACTCAGTACTTGTAGTTATTTACTACAAGTTAACAACCTAGAAACACTACCCGAATCGGGTAGTGTCACGCCTACCCCGAAAGGGAAATGGCTTAATGGTATCAGAAAGAAAAGCTATTACTTTCTGTCTAAAAATGGCCAAACTATGCTTTTGTTTATAAAATTTGTTTATAAAATAAACAAAAAATACCGAATGACCAATCTTAACCACTAAATATTACCACTCATATAATTTAAAGATACTAAGAAAGGAAAACGGTTACTTTCTGTTAATAAACGCCTAAACTATGCATTTGTTTACATAATTTGTTTATAAAATGAACAAACTATACCATGCAACAAATTTTCATGATCAAACGTGATTCTGTTGATAAAATCAAGCAATTTCAACTTACAAATATACTTTTTAAGCAAAATTTCCAATATTTTGACACTTTCTTAATATAATTTGTTTATAACAATTAGATTCGATATCCTGTAAATTATTTATATTCTTTGGATACTTTGTTATTCATTTTCTTCGATAATGGGATTAATTAAGTTATTGATTTGAAGATAAAAAATAATAATTAAAAAATTTCTAATTTTCGCTCGTTGTTTATTTATATAAAAAATAGAAAATGACAAAAACTAAAAAATCTAATCCATAGACGCTCTTGTGCAACTATCGCTGATCACTTCTAAAAAAGAAAATTCAGAATCGGTTGAGCATTGTAGGCTGTAGGTGATTTTGAATAGTAAATTCCCGATTTGGCCCACTGTGCGGTGATTGGCATTGGCGTGTCTGTCGATGGCATCCTACTTGAGCTTGCTTCAAACAATGAGAAAATGTAAATATTTATCATATGCTGCTCACATGAAAGTTATTCGAACAGAGTACGTTACATATTTGCATTTTTATATTTTTTACAGCAAATTAGAATGGGGTTCCAACAACAGGCGCCAGTACCAACCGCTGGTGCTCTATTACCGTTTTACTTATAGAGGAGTCAACTAAGGTTTATAACTGTCAACCCGGGGGCTTTCCACCGATTTTGATGAAACCTTTTGCATTGTGTTGCTAAATATGTCTATTAAAAACTTAAACAAAAAATCTTGTTCGGTAATTTGAAAATCCATTTTTTTTAAATAAATTTTCCAAAAATCGATTAAAAACTTGATTAACTTGAATAAATTAAGTCGTAGAGCAACAAAAATACTGTATATACGTATATTGGGGCTGCTGATTATGAATTTGAGGGGAAAAAAATTCAAAATGGCGGACCAAAAACTTTTAACTTTTATAAACATTAAAAAAAAATTAATAATAAATGATTAATATTTGGCATGAATATTCCTTAAGGCATGAGAAGTTAATGAAAAATAATTTTGACCCGTGGTGAAGGGTAAAAACACCCTTAAATCGTGGAAAACACCCCCAAAATATGGTTTTTGAGGATTATTTTGCAAAGGGTGCATCGGTGAGAAATGAATTTTTGCAGACAACTTGTAAATAAAATATGCATAAGAACATATAGTATTCACGTTTCCTTTGTCAGTCATATTTTCCGAGATATTCACCCTGGGAGTAGGGGGTGAGTTGTACCGCGCGGGTCGTACGCTTCTTACGTAGCTCATATCTCGAAAAAGGGTCGTTTCTGGATAAAAGTACACGTTACTGAAATTATGCAGAATTTTCCGCTCTGTAACTTAAAGTCAATGCATTTTTGTCGAAAAACCATCTTATTTGGAGATATGAGCTACGACAGGAGCGTAAGAATCGCGCTTCAATCTCACCCCCTACTCCCAGGGTGGATATCTCGGAAAGTATGGCCGACAAAGAAAAAGTGAATACCATACTTTTTTATGTATATTCTGTGTACAAGTTGCCTGCAAATTTTTCTTTTTGCCCGATACACCCTTTCCGAAATAATCATGAAAAACCATTTCGGGCGGGGTGCTTCGTTCAGAAGAAAGCGCTTAAAAATGTCATAATTAATTGAAATTGTTATATAATTGAGTAGGTAATGATAGTAAATGGAAATGAATCAATAATTAGACAAAAATGGAACAAAGTAAATTAAAGATGGCTGACCAAAAACCGAAAGATATGTGACGTTACTGGAAGCAGAATTTACAACCACAGTACTATGAACCTGAAAACACTGATCATAAGTGAATAAGAATACAGTAAAAGTGCATTTTAATCTTACAAAAAACCTTTGGAAAATATACCACAAAAAGGAAAACTAAAAAAGATTTGAAACAATCTCTTACTGAAAGATATTTATTGATAAATTTCAAGACGAGTTACAAGAAATGTATGTAGAGGAACCAATTTGAAACACATGAAATTCATACTTTTTCTGGTGCATGCAAGTGGATCACTTTAATTACAATTGTGTAAGAAGGTGCATGAGGCTACATATGCATGCAATAATCTCATGGCAATGTTACTTGAAAGTTATGGTAATGTAATGATTTTTGTTTAAGTTTTCACTACACATATTTAGCTGCACAATGCAAAAGGTTTCATTAAAATCGGTGGAAAGCCTCCGGGTTGATAGCTTTTTGATTTTTAACGTCTAACGTGACTAATGGCTTGGCCATTTCCACGGAAAAGTGGATATGCTGCTTGAAACAATTTTCCATTTGTTTCATTTATATCATTTATTTTATTTAACGGTAATTTCATTACATGGCAAAGATAAAAATAATAAGAATATCATTGTGGAATTGTCCGCTTGAGTAAAAGCAAAAATTCACTACAGATATCTTAGCATTTTTCGACGAAGGATAAGGCGTAATACTGGATTAGAAAACAGACTCTATTATAAATTATAATTAAATAACGAAAATCTATTACCTGCTCTACAGCAAACAAATGGTAAAAACTAAAAAGTTAATGGTTATTGGGTACGCACATATGACCTTGGTATTCACGGGATATAACAGGCAGCGCCCGCAGCGAAGAAAACCTAAAATCGATAATAGCTGAACTCGTGTTGTTTACACGTATTTTTCAGTAATTAATTTTTACTGACATGTGAAAATATAATTACGGGGAAACGAGAGTGCTAATAGGGAAATTTATAAAATCATGATATATGAAAAAAAACTTTAGCCCGAGTTTATCGAAAGGTTATTTGTTTAACTTAGAAAAATGATTAGAAATTGGAAAAATATGTGCTGTTTTTCCAGAGATCTGTCACAGGAGATAAATTTCGAAACTCAACTCAGCTAATCTCAGCCAATCTTTCGATAAACTATGGCCAAAATTTTCTTTCCAAACCTTGATTTTATAAATTTCATTATGGGCACTGCAAACTCTCAGAATGAACAGTGCAATCACTGCAATCACTCAAAATTCACCGTGAAATCACTGCAATTACTCAGAATTGACTCTTCAATCACTGTAAATCACAGCATTCACTTGCATTCTTTTGCAATCCCCTGAATTCACTACATTCACTTGCAATCATGCAATCTGTGTACACCAAAATTCGAAGTTATGTACTCCTCGGGCTGCTTACACTGGGGAGCGTAGAGTAAGCCAGCCCTAAGTAAACGAGCTTAGAGAAGGACGGCTTAAGAAAGTTACCGAAAGTTACCAGAAATTACTGATAAGTTACCATAAATTACCGAAAATTTCCCAAATTAACGGACATTTTTCCCATGATGACGCCGCAACGACTACAAGATTCTTCGTAGTAGGCATTCTTCACGTCCGAGTTGTTTTTTCCTGTCACGACTTTTTTTCTCAGTTCTTTTCTCCGGTCAACAAGCAGCAATTTCCGGCCCACTTTACATTACTCGAATCCACGATTTTTCATCCTATGTTGAAGAAAATACAGTAAGCACCACAGGGGGGGGGGAGGAGCAGGCGTATTTTATCTCGCGCGATGAAAAACGCCCGCTACCATTCCTAGATGCATAATATACTATTCCATACTAACTAAATAATTTTTTAATTCAGTGATTTTAGAAATGTGCACAATCTATCGAAAGTAATCATTTCTCGAATTGACAGCAACTGCATCAAAAACTGTTAGGTATACAAGAACAGTATATTCAAATTAAATAAACGTTTTGCTCAAAATAACAAATCTTTTCACTTAATATTCTTTATATGCAAGAATTTAAATTATTGGCCGAAGTTGACGCTGGCGTTCATGGCTTTTTCTATAGTAACAATGATTTCGATCTTCTACACGAAAAAGATTTATCTTTAAAAAAGTCACGAACTAGTAGCTAGGTCTTGGATACTAGACAAATTCAACGGATATTGATGGTGAATATGGATATGGATATGGATATTGATGGATATTGAATATGGAATGATTGGAGAAAAATTCTCAAAGAACTGACAAGCTGGCCCGATAAATCTAGGAACTGGGAACTAGGATCGACTGCACGTGGTCCGCACACATGCTCGCACAAAATGCGCGATACGTCGGTGCGCATGTATGTTTTGTTTGTGTTTGTCTGATGAGTGGCTAGAAATTTTATAAAATCTATACTGTTTGTCCACGACGGCTATGCATGCTTATGTTCTCTCGGATTATGTTTAAAAGCTGGTGAGTCAGCCGTCTTCGAAAGTTCGAATCCTCCGAGTTGCGAATTTATAAATTATATAAACTGTCGAAGGGTGTGCAAAAAGCTCAAAATTTCGAGTCGATTCGAGCCGATTCATTTCCAGTCAAGTCGAGCTCGAGCATGCTCGAAATTTTGAGTTCTCGAAAGTTTCGAGCTACTCGAATGTTTCGAGAACTCGAACGGCTTCTAATACTCGAAAGTTTCGAGTTTTCAAAGACATTGGAGTACTCGAAAGTTTCGAGTTCTCGAAGAAATTCGAGTGCTCGAAAGTTTCGGGGTCTCGAAGCTTTGGAAATTAACAAGAATTTCTTCGAACCCGGTACCAGCGTGTTTTTCCTCGGGTTTTTCGAATTGCTGACAGTGATTTTAAAATTAAAAGTAAGAATTCCAGATTTTTTATCCAAAAGGGCGACTAAATTTTTGAGAATTTCAATAAATTGACGGATGAGAAATTAAATAAACTGACGGATTTCCATGAGACTCAGTATACTAGAGTTTTTCGGGCTTCTGATCATAAATTCACAGTCGAAATTAAAAAAGTCGAACTTTTTGATCCGAAATGGCGAGCAAATTTCGAAAAAATTTATTATATTCAAGGATCGGAACCTTTTAGCTTCGTCCCAATAATAAAGGGTTCTAAAGGGGTTCGGATTTGAACCGAACCGTCAAATTTTCTAAAGGGTTTGATCCGAATCGAACCCTTTAAAAAGTATCAAAGTTTCGGTTCGAACCAGACCCTGTTCGAACCTCTTAGTGGACCTAACCCTTTAAAAAATAGTGGTTCCGATCCCTGATTATATCAACTGGTTTCCGTGCGTCTCATGGTGGACTCCCATGGCAGATGAAACCAGAAACGCATGAGAGTGAAAGAGACAAACAGATCTATCCGTCTCTTTCACTCTCTAGAGTTTCTGCTTTCATCCACTGCTTTCATCTGCCATGGGAGTCTACCATCAGTCTTATGAGTTTTTTTTATCAGATAGTGAAAAAGTTCCTGAAACTATGTACGAAAATTTATGTGTAACAATTTGGTTTTGTGACTCGCAAAAAAAAATTAAGTGTCAGTATATTTATCGTTCAAATTTTATCTTTATTTATTTAACATTGAATACCGAAATCTTTGAGCCTTTAACATATGTAGAGATTTACGTTTACACTTATTGCAGAAAACTAATTTTCGTCACGTCTTTCTCTGGAACAGAGGAACGTAATTTGGCAACCGCTGGAATAGCTAAGAATTCTTTAGCTGCGTTCTTTAACTTTGGGAATCAATTACCATTTTTTTAACACCATTCCAAAGGATAGTATCCGAAACACATCTTTCCGCACTGAAGAAATCTGTTCTTTCATGAGTATTTGCCATAACTGACGCATCTTGACGTGAAGAATTTTCGTCCAGATAGCATTTCATAAGAAACTTCCTTATTTTACTCATAGGTTCCCCTGCAATCAATGTATGTATAATTACATAAATGCATATGTGTATAATTACGGAAGAAGTATTAAATATAAAAGATGACAGTAAAATCGAGCTTATTATTTAATTTGAACAGGCTTTAACACTGAATTCTTTTCTTACTAAAAAAAATTCTTCATCTAATGGCTATTCTTCTGTGCACGCAGAAAAAAGAAATGTAATATTTACTTATCATGTTTCGCAGGAACATTTTCCTTTCTCAGTTTTGAAACACAAAATATCACGGAATTTCATAATATTTTGAATACCCCTCAAAAAATCTACTCACAAAAATTCATAAATTTCACAGCATTCGAAAGAATTTTAAATACTTATTATAGGTACTTCCAAAACTTAAAAGTTTTTCTTTTCAAGATTTTAGAGTCTTCATAATAGTCCGACGGAATTTTCAATCTATATCAATAATTATTTAAAACAACAAAAAAAGAGTTTTTGGTTCCATGCCTAGAGGTAGGCCGGGAATTGGCAGATGGGAACATATGAACTCCCATCTAATTCTAATACAACGCTGCTGCAGGCTGGTGACCTTCTCAGCATAAATCACCAACCAATTGAGACTCTCGGTTTCCTTTCTCTGTCCTCACCCCCTCCCTAGTAACAGAAGTTTTGGTAGGACTGACGTTACAACTAGTCTACACCGTACGACGAATCAGTACTTAACTTGGACATGATTTGGACTCGCAAAACAAATTTCGCGCATAAAGGTGGTAGTTGGGTGTACAATCTAAACATGAATAATACAAACAATGAAGTAGCCTCGGAATGGACTGAAACTTTGATTGACGAAATGCACACACACGGTAAACGTAAAGGTCGAGTTTCAGGCGATGAATAGGGACTGGGTGTTTGGAATGCTAGAGGAGTGAATGATCTTAAAGTAGGAGAACTACGAGAAACCATGCACGTAAGGAAACTAGATATTTTATGTGTACCTGAGACGAAGAAAAAGGGCTGCGAAAGTAGAAAAATAGAAAGTGGGGTGTTGAAAGGCGGTTTTGAAATATGGTCAGGAGTAGGTAGTGAATCAAATCGTAGTCAAGGGGTCGGTTTAATTATGAATGAAAAAGCAAGACAGCATCTCAAGGATCATGATTTTGTATCTCCCAGATTGTTGTGGGCTAGAATAAAGGTAGGATTCCGAAGATTATTTATCATAGCGTGTTACGCCCCAGTTGATAGCGATCCGAGAGAAGTCAAAGACGCCTTCTGGGACACTTTAAATGATACAATAAGCACTTGCGATCAAGGTGAAAGAATAATTCTGCTAGGAGATATGAACTGATGGGTCGGCCTCCAACGTCAGGATACAGATACAGAAAGGGTGCTAGGTACGTTTGGGGATCCAACAAGAAAATATTATAACGGGGAGAAAAAATCGTTAGCTTATGCTTAGAAAAGGGCCTATTTATTACAAATACTTGGTTTCGACATAAAATAATCCACACGTACACCTGGTGTAAAGGAAATAACCGCCGTATAATCCGTATGCCTCTAAAATAAACATAGGGCAAGGATAAGGAAGAAAGAGAACAAAAAAAACGAAACAAACGCGAATAAAGATTGAAAATTTACAGAAATCGGAAGTGCGAATAGATTTTCAAAATAGGTTAAACGAATGTATAAATGAGACAATTTGGAAGGGGCTATTAGATAGTGGGGATATAGAGGGCGCATCGACTATGATCCGGGATGTCATTGTTGGAACTGCGATTGAAGTGTGTGGTACGGCAGTGGTTGGAAGGAAGTCTGGCGATGCGTGGTGGAATGATGAAATTGAGGCAGCCCGACAAGAAAAGAAAGAAGTGCACGAAAGAACTTTGCACATTACAGGTCTTAGCTGCTACAGAGTTTTGAGTTTGTCAGTATGAGAAACAGCAAAGGTGAAATGCTATATGATACAGACGGGATAGTAGACGCTTCAAAAGACTCTTTGAAACAATTATTAGGAGGTGAAGATATAGGCCATAGGGCAACAGAACTGCGACATAGAACATAATGCATTAGAAAACCCAGTTGAAAAAGTCTATTTCACTGAGGTTAGAGATATAATTAAGAACTTAAGAAACGGTAAGGCTGCTGGTGTAGACAGTATGAGCGCTGAAATGCCTAAATACGGTGACGAGTACATACCTCACAGGTTGTGCAAATTGATAAATTTATGAAATTTATGTATCGAGATGGGAGAAGTCCCAGACGATTGGAGAAAAGCGATTATCGTACCAATATACAAAAGAAAGGGAGATAAAAGCAACTGCAGTAATGACAGAGGTATCAGCCTACTAAGTACCGTAAGTAAAATATACTCAAAAATACTTATTCGTAGGGTGATGAAAATTACAGAAGAGAAGATATGGGAAGACCAAAGTGGATTTATGCCAGGAAGATCATGTACAGATCAGATATTTAGCTTAAGACAGATTACAGAAAAAAGGCTTGAGAGTAGGAAAGAAAGTTTTCTGTGCATTTGTTGACCTAGAAAAAGCATTTCACAAGGTAAATAGAAGTAAACTTTCGGAAGTCCTTGAAGAGTACGGAGTCAATGGATGGCTCCTACAAGCAATAAAAACAATATATACAGGTAGCAAAGCGAGTGTAAGGGTAAATGGGAAACTGAGTGACTGATTTCGATATTATGCAAGGCGTGAAACAAGGATGCGCTATGTCCTCATGGCTATTCATCATATTTCTGGATAAGTGTCTAAGAATGGCCCTCTTCAACGAAGAAGGTGTAGGTCTCGAAACAGTGAAGGTACGTGGGTTAGCTTTCGCAGATGACAAGATTGTTATGGCAGAATCAATCGAGGACTTGCAAAGAATGTTAAATAAACTTAATACAAGCATGAAGAACATGTATTTGAAGGAAAAAGTGATAGAACAATGTGCAACATTGTCCTAAATGATGAGAGCTTAGAACAAGTCGACAAGTACATATATCTGGGTAGCCTATTCACTAGCGAGACATGAACCTGTCAAGAAAAGGACAGGAGTAAAATCAACACGATTGGCATGAAACCTCTCCGCACAACATGCGGGAAAACACTGATGGACAAAGTCCGAAACGAGATAATTCTCCAAAAATGTGGTACAGGAGTCACACTAGTTGAAATATGGGAAAGAAATCAGTTAAGATGGTTTGGACATCTTGAAAGAATGAAAGATGAACGACTGACCAAACAAGTGTATAAAGGTAAAGTAAATGGCAGAATGCCCAGACGTAGAACACGAGAGCTTGCATGAAAAAATACATGGACGTGAAGAAAGCTAGAGTAGTATGCCAGGACAGAAATGTGTGGCGACAAGTAGTTTGTAAACAGAGTGACAATAGAGTGAATGACGCCTGAAACAAAGACCTTGGATACTAATGGGCCCAAGTGGGAACCACGCATAAGAATTTTGTCAGGCTCTTCACTTGGGGTGATCGCTAGCTTACACCTATATACCTATCTACCTCATATCTATATACCCATCTACACACTACTATTTTCCAACGGAGCAAGTCACGCATACCCCGAAAGGGAAATGGCCTAATGGTATAATAATAATAATAATAATAATAACATGGTAGCTCCATTTTCCATTTTCTTATGCGACTAGTACAACAGATTTTCTTATGCGACTAGTACATCAACATGAAGTCGTCAATGCTGCGGCGTTTCCATATCGTGCCGCGGATAGGGCCGCAGAGGAGCTTGGCCTCCCATTTGATTCCAG
>CAKNYM010037711.1:0-17285 GCA_932195095.1 Andricus curvator | reverse complement strand
AGGAGAAGGCAGACAGGAGAAATAATATTGTGATAAGAGGGTTGAAGCTGAAGAGCGGGGAAGAAAGGGAGGGCGTGGAAGCGCTGCTACGGAGCATAGGGTGGGATAAAGGCAGGGTAGGGAATGTTAAGTTGGAGGGGAGAAAGGAGAAGGAAGTGGCGGTTGTGGAGTTGGAGAGCTGGGAAGAAAAGTTGGGGACAATGCGAAATAAAAATAGGATAAAGGATAAGGAAGTTTTCATCGATCAAGATTTGACGAGAAAGGAAAGGGATGTACAGAGAATGCTTTACGACAGGGCTAGGCGGGAGAGGAGTGCAGGGAGATCGGCGAAGGTAGGATATCGGAAAATAAAAATAGACTAGAAAATGTGAGTGTGTGACGAGGAGAAAGAGGTGTTGAAGGAAGTGCAGGGGAATTTGTTTCGTAGGAAGAGGGGGGGGGGTAATGCAGGGTAGAGGAGCTGTGAAGGTGCTGTACTAGAACGTAGCAGGGGTAAAGAAGAACGATGAGGAGTTCTGGAGGTATATCCAGGAATTTGATGTGGTGTGGCTGGTAGAGACGTGGGTGGAAAGAAAGGAATGGGATAGAATAGAGCCAAAGCTGCCAAGGGGGTATAGGTGGAGACTCCAGGAGGCGGTCAGAGTGAAGGAAAAAGGAAGCGCTAGTGGGGGAATTATAACGGGGGTTAGAGATGGATTAGAGGAAGAAGCTCACAGAGAAAAAGAGGGGGAGGGGGTGCAAATGAGGGAAGGAAAAATAGGAGGGGTAACGTGTAAGTTTGTGACAGTGTACAATAAGGATGGGATGGAAAGAATTAAAGAAAGGGCGGAAGACCTGTTAGGTGAAAGAGAGGAGGGTATGGTGGTACTGGGTGGGGACTTTAACGCGAGGATGGGGAGGGAAGGGGGCCTTTACAGGGAAGGGGAGAGCTTCGAAAGGAATTCGAAGGATAAGTTAATAAATAAGGAGGGGGAGATTCTAAGGGACTGGATGGAGGATAGAGGCTGGGCAGTGGCAAATGGTATGGCAACTGGGGACGAAGAGGGAGAATACACATATGTAGGTAAGGTGGGGGTATCAGTGATAGACTATGTAGTCATGAATATGCAAGGGTGGGAGGAGATGGAGAGATTCGCAGTAGGAGGGAGGGTAGAATCAGACCATCAGCCATTAGGGTTGTGGATAAGGGATGAGAGCGGCGGAAGGCATGGTGGGGAAGAAGTCTTGACGGGGGAGAGTGTTAGCTGGACGAGGGAGGCGATAGAGGAGTATGAGGAGCAGTTAGGGAAGGTACGCTTCGAAGGGGAGACGGTGGATACTGTGGGTACTGCGAAAAGGGAGGAGTACGTAGAAATTAGGAAGGGGTTTAGATTGATGTGTAAGAACAAAGAACAGGAAAAGGAGAAAGAGCTGAAGGAGGAGTTAGGAAATGTTAAGACAGAAGGGGACGTCTGGAAGATAATAAATAGGTTTAGGAAGCTAAGAGTAGGGATAAGCGAGAAAATAGGGAGTGAGGAGTGGAGGGAGTTGTTTAAAGAATCATTTTAGCGCTCGGTTTTAAGGAAGAGAGATGATGAGAGTACAAGAACGGGAGAGGCAGAGATGGAGGAGTTGAATGACGAGGAGATAGAGAAACAGATAAGGAAACTAAGAAGGTGGAAATCAGCAGGGCTGGATGGAGTAGAGAACGAAGCATGGCTGTTTAGTACACAAGAGGTTAGGGAGAGGCTGAAGGAGGTAGTGAAGAAAGTATGGAGGAGGGAGGGATTCCCACGAGGGTGGAGAGAAGGGCTAATAGTGCCTCTGTATAAGAAAGGAGATAAGGATAGGCAGGAAAATTATAGAGGGATTACGCTAATGAATACGGCGTATAAAGTATACGCGATGGTGGTGGCGGAGAGGCTGCGGAAGGATGTCGAAGGGAAAGAAATATTGTCGGAGACGCAGGCGGGCTTTAGGGCATGTAGGAGTTCTATCGACAATATCTACGTTCTGCAGCACGTGGTGGATAGAGAATTAGCGAAGAAGGGGTCGAGAGTGTACGCGTTTTTTGTAGATCTAAGAGGCGCGTTTCCGTCGGTGGATTGGAGGAGGTTGTGGGAGGCGACGGAGGGTAGGGGAGTGGAGAGAGGCCTGATAGGGAGGGTAAGGGAGATATAAGAAGAGATCAAAGATAGGGTAAGAGGAGGGCAGGCGATTTCGGAGGGATTCTGGATGGATAGGGGGTTAAGACAAGGGTGTCCGCTTAGCCCGACGTTTTTTGCGATTTTAATTGCGGATATGGAAAGTAAGCTGGAGGCCGGAGTGGTAGGAGGAGTCAGGATAGGAGGGGTTAGAATTTGGTCGCTAGCGTATGCAGATGACATAGTGTTGTTGGCAAAAAGCGAGGAGGCCTTAAAGGAAATGATGAAGAGGTTGAGAAGATACCTGGATAAGAACAGGTTAGAACTGAATGCGGAAAAGTCGAAGGTTATGGTGTTCAGAAAAGGAGGGGGAAGGGATAAGGGAGGGGAGTGGAAGGGAAAGGCGGTGCAGGAGGTGAAAGAGTTTGTGTACCTGGGCTTCTCGTTTCGGAGGAATGGCGGAGTGGATGGTCACATAAAAGAGAGAGTGAGGAGGGCAAATGTGGTGATGAGGTAGGTGCGGGGGTTGGGAAAGAAGTTATTCGCAGATGATTTTGGAAGGAGAATGAAATTGTTTGACTCACTAGTGATGAGTGTGCTATTGTATGGAGTAGAAGTGTGGGGGTGGAAGGAAAGCGAAGAGGTAAATAGGACACAGGAGAGGTATGTAAAGTGGACACTGGGGCTGGCGAGGAACACGCCTAATTATATTGTCAGTAGAGAGACGGGGAGAAAGAGTGTAGGGATTCTAGCGGGGAGTCGGGCGTGTAAATATGAGGAGTAATTTTTGGAAGAGGGGGGAAGTAAGCTAGTTAGGGAATGTTGGTGGGAGAAGGAGAACAGGCGAGGGGGTGGGAAGATGGAGGTTGATAGAGAAAGGTACTTTAGAACGAATGGACTGCAGATGGATGAAGTGAGATGGATGCATGAGGAAGGAAGGAAGGTATATGAGTTGGTTAAGAAAAACGGCATGGAGAGAGAGATGACAGCAGGGGAAGAGAGAATAAGAGAGGTAAGGTTTAATGGGAACTATGTGTGGATTATGCCAAGGGCTAGAGCGCAATATTTGTGTGAGAAAGGAGAGAAAGGAAGTCAGGAGCTTATAGCGAGGATGAGATGTGGGTGCATGGAGGGTTTCAAAAGGTTCTGGCTCGCTAGGGAAAAGAGGATGTGTGAACTATGTGGGAAGGGGGAGGCAAAAGTAGAGCACTGGTTGGAGGAGTGCGCAGAGGTGGAAAGGAGTGGGATAAGCATGGAGGTATTGATGCATGAAAGGGGGGACAAAAGGGCAGTAGCATGGGTGAAGGGAGTCTTGGGTAAGATGGAGAAGAAGAGAAGGAAGGAGGAAGAGGAATGGAGAAGGAAAGATTGTAAATAGAGGAGAAAGTAAATATAAGTAAATGTAAATATTGTAAATAGTAGATAAGTATTAGGTATTAGTCGCGGAGGCAGAGTTTGGTAATGCGAGGCAAAGCGAGAAAATAGGGAGATGCGTGCGAGGCGAAGCGAGGAAGGCAAGACGATAAGAGCGAGCGGCGTTAGAGATAAAGTGTGGAAGGATGTTAATTTTAAGGGTTAGTTTTAAGAAAATTCTGTAAAAAAAATGGAAGTGTAAGCAAGTCAACTTTTTAAGGCCAGCAGGCTGAAAAATAAACGTTTATCTATCTACGTAAAATTAAAATTTTTTTATGACGCCAAACACCCAAATAAAAAAAATGTTCAATTCTGTAGTTTTCTGTAATACCTTGCAGATTTTTACAAGGTAAAAAACATATGAATAAAAAGTTATGCAAAATTTTGAATTGTAGAAACTTGTACTTTATTGTTAATTTTTTACTTTTCTACAAGAAAATACAAAAAAAATTAGCTATTTCTATTTGACAGTATTTTTTTGTTAAATTTTGTACATTCTTACAAAAAAGTACATGTTTTAACAAAAAATTACAGTTGTAGAAATGTTGTACTTTCTTGACACATGTCAAAAAATTTCATAAAATTAAAATTGATTTTTTTAGACGTATTAATTGTGGAGAAAAACGTTAAAAACCAAAAAGTTGGAGTTTTTCATGAAAATTGTATTATAAAAAATCAACACCTTTCTCCATAAATTATAAAAACTACAAGGAACTTTTGATTTGCATCGCCAACACTAGTGTCACTCTCAAACTACTGACTGCATGAAAAAATGTTTCACAAAAGAAATGTGTGATTTATTGAAATATTAATTTTTTATGTACAATATTTTTCTCTGAAATGCATACCTTTTACGGTACTGTTCATTATTTTACAAAAATCATGAAAACTCAACGTTATTTTCATTTTAATCGATTTTGTGGAAAAAATATCGATCTTATTAAAAAATGTTATAACTGACAAATTCAGGCATTAAACTTTAAAATCGGTTATGAATTGCCCTTCTAATTCACGTTAGAAAAGAAAAGTCAAGTTGACAAAAAAAAATTAGTTGTAAAGTTTTGATTCGCTTAACCTTAACGTATCACGTTTAAATTGTAATGAAATTAATAATTAATAACTACTTACAATATTTTGTTATATTTCAATAATAAAAACAATATAATATTACTGTACTTTATTAGATATTATTTTTTTGACATATTTTAATCTATTTATTTACTTTTAGCCTATTTTCATACAATAGATAATGATTGACGAGAAAAATGTTACAGAATATGAATGTATACTTAAACTTAGTGTACAAAACAATATCTAGTATAGTACTATTCATGTATGTATGTACATTTAATAACTTAACCGCTGCTTATATTCTAATGTTTCGCCTTACTTAAAATAACAATAATATCAATACTATTGGTTCTTAAACTTCCAAAAATGAGCGATCTTCCAGGGCTTCCGTTTTCCCTTGCCATCAAATACATTTTCACCGATTTAAAAATTTAAAATTTTTGCTAGATACTTTCCTTTAGACAGGATTACCCTTTTGGCTCTGCCCTGCTCCCTTGCTTTCTCTTACTTCTTCCAGTTTTTTCATCCACGTCACTCCCTGTCCATTACCATCCAAAATCCATCTTACACACTCATCCACACTCAACTGTCCATCTCCCTCTCATGTACACCTCTCTAACACATGTGCCCATGACTCCATTTCGTATCCACATACTCTGCACAGATTGTCCTCTTCATCCCTCCAATATCTACAAGATCTCACTCCTTATCCCATTCTAAACCGTACCACCCTGTTCCATTTGTCTTCCTTTTTTATTATTTGCAAATATTCTGGTTCCGCCAACCCTTTGACCAGACCCTACCTTCTTTGATCGCTTTTTCTACTTCTTCCTTGTATTTCTCCTTTCCCTTTTGCTTTTTCTTTTCCAGCATCCTTTCATGTTCTCTTTTTCTCCTGTTGTACTCCGCCTTCTCTATTTCTCCTTTCCTCCATTTTCTTACACACACTTTTATTCTCTCTTTACTCTCCCTGCATTCCTCGTCCCACCAGCCTCTCTTTCCCTCTTCTCTTCCTTCTTTTGTACCTACCTCATCCCTAACGTTCTCAATCGACCCTTTAAACCTTTCAATTAACGAGTCTACTCCCTCCTCCTTTTCATACCTAACATTGTGCTTTTCCATTTTTTGTTTAAACTCTTTTAATTTATCTACCCCCCAGACTCCCATTTTCGTGTTTCTTTCTCCCCCTCTTTCCTTTCTCCCTCTGCCGTGCTTATGGACGCCACCTTTCAGTGTAGCTATTACTGGGAAATGCTCGGACCCTACCTCATTCCCCACATTCATACTGCCTATCATATTCCTCATTCTTTCTTCCGCCAGGATGTAGTCTATTACTGTTTCTCTCTTACCTATAAATGTGATCTCTCCTTTTTCATCTCCTTTCATGTTGCCATTACATATGAACCATCTTGTTTCTCCTATTACGTCTAGTAACCTCCTCCCCTCCCGGCCTATCTTTCTATGTTTGGAGCTCCTTATGTAGGTTTCCTTTTCTTCATCCAAAGTCCCTCCCCCTTGCTCGCCAGTCCAGGCATTCAAGTCACCTCCTATCAAAACCAACTCTTCCTTCTTTTCCTCCATCCATCTCCTTATTACTCTCCTCTTTACTTGGGTTGGTAAGTCTAATCGGAAAATTCTTGAATAAAATTCTAGACTTAGTAGTGAAGTCAAGCACTTGCAAAGCTTGCGAAACATGGGTAGGCAAAGAAGACACCGTGGAGTACCTGGAAGAATCCCAAGAGAAAAAAAAGACCCCCAAAAAGAAGGTTGCTCCAAAAGAAAAAACCGTCTCCCTCACGAATAAAATCATGTCTGAATTATCAGTGTTTTATGGACTTGCTGTGATGCGAAATCCAGATTCAATGATAGACATGAGAAACGCTATATGGGCGACTTATTTTCACAAGTGTTCCACATACGCAAATCCACAGCATCAGTATTGCCCAGCAGGATCAGAGTCGTGGTTCAATTGTAGAAAAGCTGAAGCACAGAATAAATTAGAAGAATTCAAACACCCTCCAGCTTGTGATCAAGAGACTCAAGAAATTCTGAAGCCTATATATGTTGATCTCACATCGGAAGATTTGCTGGGGCGATGTACAGGTGCCAACACACAAAATAATAATGAATCCTTCAGTTCGTGTGTGTGGCAAATAGCTCCAAAACATATTATTGTAGTCAAAAAAGTAATTGAGATTGCTGCATGGTCTGCTGCAGCAGTTTCAAATGAAGGTTTTAAACCAATCTTGAGTATAATGGAAGGAATGGGCGTTTCAATTGACCAGATAACAGCGAATTATGTTGAACCACAAGATAATGCACGTATCTCACGCTCAGATAAAAAATCGTTGGAAAGCTCAAAACTGAACAGAGTGGAAAAAAGACGTGCCAGGATAGAAGCCAATGAGATTTTTGATGAAGCACAGGGAATAATGTATGGAGCCGGCATCGCCGATTGAGGATAAGAACCTTTTCTTCACATATTTCTATAAAAAAACTTCAAACGCGTTTTTCTCGAAACAGCATTTTTCGACATGGTGGACACGATTTCTTGAGAACCACTGGTCCGATTTACTTGAATTTTGGAGGGCTTATTTCTTACATGTGTAGTTATCGTCCGTAGCGGAATTAGAAAATTTTATAATTATTTAACAAAGTTATGAATAATTTAAGCTGCAAAAAAGAGGTAAAAAAGTTCAAAAGCCCGCCATTTTTTTTTTTTTTATGAAAATTTGTTATTCCGCTACCTGCCAGAGCCAAAAGTATAAAGATTGAGAATGCATTTGATTTTTTCATTTCAGACGAACCGTTCTGGAGATTTATCCTTCAACATGAAAACAGAGGACACATTTACGGCCGCCATTTTGGATACGTGGATGAAAAAAATAAAAAAATAAAATGTTTTTATTGATTTGAGATTTGTACCTATACACGTGAAAAAATGGACCTTCTAATTTTAATTATACTTGGAAATAAGAATGTTTGAAAATAACTTCATAACAACCAGCCTACCCCCTTAAATTAAATTGTATGTGTTGTGTACATTTCAAAGTAACCCCCCCCCCCCCTGTTCGTGAAACTCTTGTAATAAATCATTGACCTCAGTTTTTTAATAGATACAGTCGAGTCACTCTCATATCGATAGTAAAATAGTATATTATGTTTGAGCTTTTTGTTTTCTTGACTTTATTTTCTATATTCTTCATAACTATATCCACGACAACTGCTGATATAAGGAAGTTCACGTGTATCCCAAGCTTCTGCTTATAAAGGACCCCGCACACAATACATGGGAAAATGTCTTTCTTTGGATTTAGCTAAAACTTGGTAATATTGTAGGTCATAAGGAGCCAATGAAATATCTGTAATTTTTTTTTAATGGACAGTTTCAGCGATATACGGCGCCATGCGCTCAAAATCAGTACATATTATATATCTGCATAGCATTGAGAGCAAAAACGACGACAAAATAAGACTTACACATTAAAATGTGGTAGACATTACGTCCACTTATCCCGACAACTTTCACAGCGCGCTTCTCGCAACAGCTGAACACTAAGCGCTCAATATTTTGCATTAATTTGAAAATAAGAATGAAATGTGTTTGTCAGCATCATGTGTGGCCATAACAATCATAATAATCAGCCGCTTCTCGCAACGTTAGAACGCGAAGCGCTCAATATTTGTAATTATTTGCAACATTCACAGTTTGAGGGCAGAAATGGTTCTTAAATAAGGTCAGTATCAAGTGATACTGTGCCAGTCACATATATCGTCGACTTTCAGCAACGGTCGTACGCTAAGCCCTCAATATTTTTAACTGAAACACACACAGTTTGAGGGCAGCAACGGTGCTAAAATAAGGTCAGTATCAGATACTATTGTGCCAATCATGTACATCGTCCACTTTGAGCAACGTTCGAACGCTACGCACTCAATATTTTAAATTAACTGCAACACTCATAGCTTGAGGGCAGCGACAGTGCTAAACTAAGGTGAGTATCGAATGCGGTTATTCTAATCATATAAATCGTTCGCTTCTCGGAAAACGTTAGAACGCGAATCGCTCAATATTTTCAATTAATTTCAACACTCACAGTTTGAGGGCAGCAATGGTTCTCAAATAAGGTCAGTATCAAGTGCTATTGTGCCAGTCATATATATCGTCCACTAAAAGCAACTTTGGAACGCTAAACGCTCAATAATCTGAAATAACTGCAACAAACGCAGTTTAAGGGCAACAGCGGTGCTAAAATAACATCAGCATCGAGTGCGGTAATAACAATCATATAAATCTCTCACTTCTCGCAACGTTAAAATGCGAAGCACTTACTATTTTCAATTATTTACAACATTTACAGTTTGAGGGCAGCAATAGTCCTGAAATAAGGTTAGTATCAAGTGCTATTGTGCCAATCACGTATATCGTCGACCTTCAGCAACGGTAGAAGGCTGAGAGCTCAATATTTTTAACTAACTGCAACACAGACAGTTTGGGGGCAGCAACGGTGCTGAAATAAGCTCAGTAACAGATGCTATTGTGCCAATCATGTACGTCGTCCACGTTCATCAACGTTCGAAAGCTAAGCGCTCAATATTTTGAAGTAACTGCGACATTCATAGTTTGAGGACAGCGGCAGTGCTAAAATAAGATCAGTGTCAAGTGATATTGTGCAATTGTCAAGATTTGGACATAAATAACACACTCACTTCCTCGTGGGCAGAAATTGTGCTAAATTCGACCCATTAAATCAATAACAAAATGCTAAGACAAGCAGGTGCTGTCTAGAACATCCCAGATAGTCGTTTTTGAATAAAAAACTTCGCTTTGTAATAACAAGCGATTGTATGATGTTTTTAACGCTTTAAGTAATTGCCAGGAGATTAAGATACAAAAATGTGTTCAGTACTTGCTTTCAAAAAGTCACTAATAATGCCATTTGGGCATGCTATAGCTAATGAAGGCAAGATTGGAAATTATTCAGCCAAGAAAAGCAATATTTGGAATGATCCAAACAGTGAAGTAAAGATTGGAGATGGTCCAGCCAATGAAGGCAAGATTGGAAATATGCTACCTAATGAAGTCAAGATAGGGACATGATCCAGCCAGTGGAGGCCAGATTGGAAATGATTTAGCTAACGATGTTACGTCTCGAGCAAGCAGGCGAGGGTAGTTTGGCTAAGTGCGAGAGTGTGAGACACCAGTGTGCTGATTTTAAATCCGGTTGGTAAGGCCTGACCAATTATTTGTTTATGGGATCGTTAGCTACTTTTCAGCCCTACACGGACTGTGGTAGGTTACAGTGTTTAAACAACATATGAAATTCAGTGTGAACAATGTTTATTATAAATAGAACACAGGAGTAATTATAATAAGTATACAAAAAATTACGGTTACCTTCCTACGCAAGAAGGGTGAAAGAGATGTTGTGTTTGCCGATTGGATCTCCGTGTTTATGGTAGAGCAGCGACGGAACTCTACCGGATTTTTGTAATATTGAAAACGTGCACGAACACTTTTCAGTATTGGTAGTGCGATACAGGGTCCTACAGCAGATACCGAATCCACACTTGAGTTCTTTTCGCGAACGTTTAACACGGCGGACTTTATTCGTAAAAGACTCACTTTACGACGACCGAAGGTTTCAGCCGAAGGGACTTTAGTACAAGACTCGAACACACGTTAACTACTTTGGAAGTGCGCGACTTAATCAAAGTCGAAGTGATTCGAAGATCGAAGTGAACAGTATGACTGCTTGATGCGTAAAGACAATTGACAAGGGTAGCGTAGGTGTTTATATACGCTTGAAACTTCGATGAAGTCACGAGCTTTCTTATAAGAGGCGGTGGTAACGACGCCAAAGGCACGTTCGGTGGTAAGGACGCCAAAGGCACGCATTTCTTGAAATTGCAATAGTTCATATTGATGAGCTTCGGATTACTTGAGGAAAGATTATTTATGTCCCGTCTAGTGATACTTCCGGTGGTCAGTCGTGTCTTCTCTAGATCGGCTACATGTCATTTGATATGTGCGAACATTGTTATTACATGCGGTGACTAATAGCTACCGCGGCGGCCAGCGATCGCACGACTCTACTCTTGACCTTCTTAATAGTATGGATATTATATCTTAACATAATTATGCGTGGTACTTCCCGTCAGGCATTCTCGGTTTTGGTGCGTCTAACTATTTCAGTGCGCATTCACTTGAACACTGAATGTTACTTGTCTTCGGATCAGTTACAATTTAAATGCCATCGGGGTTTACACATAATTGCGGACTTAATAACTACGTTTTATATAATCTATAAACTTACATGATTACTAACTAATAGTTTAAGTTGTTGAAATTCATAGGAGATGTTATGTTTTATAATTCATTATATTTTATTGAGTCTCCATCCTCCCGTGTTACTGCTCGCTGTTTACCTTACGGTTTCTACATTATCATCAGTAGTGCATGTACCGACTTAGGTTAAAGATCCGAAGAGTCTTACCATGGGCATGACTATATTGTGTTGCTACCTAGTCTATTCTCTAAGTGGAAGAGGGCGAGGTGTTATGACACACAATTTTAAATTTTCGGGATGTAAAAACGAAAGCAATATTTAGAACAATCCAACCAATGAAGGCAAGATTGGGAAAGATCCAGACAATAAAGTCATAATTGGACATGATCCAGCCTGTGAAAGCCAGATTGGAAATGATTTGGCCAATAAAAGCAATATTTGGAACAATCCAGCCAATGAAGTCAAGATTGTACATGGTCCAGCCAATGAAGGCAAGATTGGAAATAATCTAGCCAAGAAACTTAAGATAGGACTTAATTCAGTCAGTGAAGGCTAGATTGGAATCTATTTAGCCAATTAAAGGAATCGTGAGTATTATGCTCAATAATCCAGCTTCTGGTATCCTATCTGCATCTCTTAACATTTCAACCTGGAACTCATCTGTGTCGTCCCTCTGCATTTTGTCCTGTACATAGGATGGGGCTAATTTTATTTGATATGTCCCAATTTTTTTAGCGTTTCGTGTGTGCAGCCCCTCAACCTCCACCAGGGCTCGAACCACATTCGGTTCGCTGGCTTTTTTAAGCAATTGCCCAGCCATGTCAATGTTAGCCCCTTCCATGGTGATGAAAGGATGATACCTGTTTATAATTACACCAGCAATGCGATAAAAATCACCCAGGTTTGGAAGATGCGGAATTGGCACAGTGTTGTCCAAGAATTTGAATATAGTTTTTATGTGACCATTCTAGCCTCTACAATCCATCTAGACTTCGTAACTGAACGCGAATCGTTGGCTTCCTCCGTAGAAAGTTGTCGCTGTCCAGGTGGTAGGATTGCTGGCATTTTCCATTGGATACCGAGGCGAGCCAGTAGCTCTGTGACATCCCGATAACCTCTATCTACTATTATAATGTCATTTTCCTGGAACCACTGTCTCATTCTCTCAGCATGTCTCTTAAATTCGTTTCGTGGAATTGCAGCGTCATTATTTCGACTATCCGAAAAATAAGACCCTTGTATGTCCAGAATAAAGCCATTTGGTGCTATAATCAAAATAGGCTGAAGAGATTGAAAATTGGTACTTTTTGGTATATTGACACAGGTATCGTCAATTTTTTCATTCACCCGTTGAGTCTGTGGCTCTGGGTTGTATAATTCATTTTCAAATTCAGTGATATGCCTTTCTATATACTGCTGTAGCGTGAGAGCATCAAATCCAATATTACGAGGAACAAAGCGTTGCATTATTGATTGACTGACAGTAGGAATGGCAAGACTTACAGTTTGTCTACTCAGATATTGGAACATGACTTTCAAAAAGTCGTCAGAAAGCCCTTGTCGCATCTTACACTAGAACATTAAAAGGTCATTCTTGCTGATGTACCTGTACCTATCTTGGCTGGGTACTCTGTCACAGTAAGCAAACAATTCCATAAACTGGTCTTTTGTACAGGAGAAAAGGATTCGAATTCGTCATCACTGGAACTATTTTCATCCTCGAACCTCGTCTGATTTCCCGCAAGATCACGAAGGCCTTGTAAAAATACTTGCAACTGCTGTCCTGGGATGACGTAAGGTCTGTTGATAGAACGCAAGCCAGGAAACAAATGCTTTGGAATGAAGCCATTATCGTTTAAATGATTTCTGCAAGATTTGACATTATCAAGGATATAGATATTTTGTACAACGAAAAGGTCCACTCTGCATTCCAGTGAAAGCCTGTGTATATCAATTTCAGCATTGCAATACATGCAAGTTTGAATTCCAGTTTGAGTCAATACGTTCAGTCTCATACAAGAAGGGTCTCTTTCAACTGCAGCTATTTCATTAAGAATAGACTGATTACAGTTGTATCATATTCTGCTGATATTCGTAATAATAAGTGGTGGCCTATTAAATCAATTTCTTCTCAAAATAGTGATTTCGCATTTATTAACATTTTCATCGCCATCTATGCGAGCCATCCGTCCAGGAGCATATGCTCTGTCGCAAACGTAGCAATGTAGACGATTTCTGAAACCCATATTAAAATGTCTTTTCAGCAATCTGAAAATACAGGATTATTTTCAATGTAGAATTCTATTATGATTATTGGAAAAATCACTTGATGAGAATAATCAGTTAACCATAATTGACTTTTTAATACACATGTCATACAAACGTTGGAATTATATAGATACTTACCACTACAAGAAACGAAACTTACAGAAAGTTAGTTTCGTTTTCTTCTTCACGGTTTTTATACGTTCTAAGAATTATATTCTAAGGTATTAAGTATGTTAAATGAAATACACCTCTCAGACTATTTTGACGCATGAACTGAGTGAAGCTATTCACAAGTTTCATAAAGAAGACGAAGTTTTTTTATTACTTGTAACTAACTTCTCTCAGTTTCCATTTTAAAATGTAAATAGTGTATTTCATTTATTCTAAGTTCTAAATAAGAAACAGTTTACAAGTTTCATATCTTTATTCTTATAATATTAAACAACCTTTCCTTCGTTTCATGACGTTTTTATTACGAGTACATAGTCGGTCGTGGTTAAGTAAATGATTTCTTCACTGATTTTTCAAAAAATTATGTAATTATACCTTAAAAATAATATTTAATATCCAGACTCCTGAAGATATGTTAAAATAAGGCTTTTAGAAATCACTTACACTGTTAAGTTTCTGACAGAGGATATCTAGCTGAGCAAGGTGGCTGGAGTAGTTGAGGATGATAATCATACAAAATGCTAAATCGCCTTTCTGTGCTAAAATGAATTCCATTCGCCACCTCTTATCCTTACATTTAGGAATATAGAATATGTTCCAAATGTTATTAGTCTATTCTTAACGAAATAGTAGCTCATAAACATGATCTTACTCGAAACCTAATGTATTGATGCAAACTGGTAGTGAAGCTTGTATGCTTCATTGTCCCGGCTACACTTGATACTGACCTTATTTTAGAAACATTGCTGCCTTCAAACTGTCAGTGTTGCAGTTAATTCAAAATATCGAGCACTTAGCATTCGACCGTTGCGGGTAGAGAACGATACATATGATTGAATTATCTCACATGGTACTGAGCTCACTTTGCACCATTTCTCCACTCAAAGTAGTAATTGTATCAGTTATGACAAAACATTGCGCACTTACAGTTCGACCGGTTTGAGAAGCGAGCGATATATGAGCACCTCAGAGAAAAAGGAAGACTCCGCAGAGTCGAGAGGGAAAGCGAGACAATTACCGTCTCGTTTTTCTCACGGCTCTGCGGAGTCTATCTTTTGCTCTGACGTGCTCATATATCATTGGCACGAACGCACTTGATACTGAGCTGTTTTTACCACTGTTGCTACTCTCAAACTGGAAGTGTTGCAGTTAGTTCACAATATTGAGCACTTAGCGTTCGAATGTTGCTTTTAGTGGACGATATATATGACTGGCACAATAGCACTTGATACTGACCTTATTTTAGCACAACTGCTGCCCTTAAACTACGTGTATTACAGTTAGTTAAAAATATTGACCGCTTGGCGTTTGATCGTTGTTGGAAGTAGGCGATATACATGATTGTCACAATAGCACTTGATACTGACCTTAACTTAGGGCTGTTGCTGCCCTCCAACTATGAATTTTTCAAATAATTAAAAATATTGAGCGTTCAGCGTTCTAACGTTGCGGAAAGCGGGCGATTTATATGACTGTTATTACCGCACTTGATGCTGATGTTATTTTAGCACCGTCGCTGCCCTCAAACTGTAAGTGTTGCAGTTAATTTGAAATATTGAGCGCTTAGCGTTCGAACGTTGCTTTCAGTGGACGATATATATTACTGGCACAATAGCACTTGATACTAACCTTATTTAAGAACCACTGCTGCCCCCAAACTGTGAGTGTTGCAATCAATTGAAAATATTGAGCCCATCGCGTTATAACATTTTGCGAGAAACGAACGATTTATGATTGGCATTACCGTATTCGACAGTGACCTTATTTTAGCACGGTCGCTGCCCTCAAACTGTGAGTGTTGCAGTTACTTCAAAATATTGAGCGCGTAGCGTTCGAAAGTTGCTTGAAGTGGAGGATGTACATGATTGACACAATAGCATCTGATACTCACCTTATTTTAGCACCGTCGTTGTCCTCAAACTGTCTGCGTTACAGTGAGTTAGAAATATTGAGCGCTTAGCCTTCGGTCGTTGCTGGAAGTCGACGATATATATAACTGGCACAATAGCACTTGATACTGACTTTATTTAATAACCATTGCTACCCGCAAACCGTGAATGTTGCAACTAATTAAAAATATTGAGCGCTTCGCGTTCTAACGTTGCGAGAAGCGGGTGATTAATAGAATTGTTATGACCGCACTTGATGCTAACGTTATTTTACCACCGCTGTTTCTCTCAAGCTGCGAGTATTGCAGTTAATGCAAAATATTAAGCGCTTAGCGTTCAGATTTTGCGAGAAGCGCGCTGTGAGACTTATCGGGATAAGTGGACGTAATATCGACCACATTTTAATGTATGATTCTTATTTTGTCGTTGTTTTTGCTCCTAATGCTATGCAGATATATCATATTAACTGATTTTGAGCGTTTGGCGCCGAATATCGCTGAAACTGTCCATTTAAAAAAAAAATTTAAGGATATTTCATTGGCCCCTTATAACCTACAATATTACCAAGTTTTAGCCAAATCCACCGAAAGACATTTTCCCATGTGTTGTGTGCGGGGTCCTTTACCCTTCAAATTTAAAACAAGAATTGTCTTTAAGGAATTTAATAGACCATTTTACCTAACTATCGGAAGTTTATATGCGCATGTGCGGCTGCCATGTGCACCCCGCGTAGTATAAAATTTACGCTCATATTTTGTAAAAATGTATACAATTGTACCTTTTGTCGAAGTGAAATTAAATGAAGATGATGTATCAGGTGCGAAATCGGGCAAGTGTGAAATAGAAAAACATAATTTTGTTCAATTGAGACGGTGTTAAGTTGCCGGAAGCAACCTGATAGTGGTAAAAAAGCTGAACTTGTAAACAGTTTTGTAGTAGGTTAAGTTTCTTATATTATTAAATGTTAATTATATTTTTGTGATTACAATAAATATTGAAGGTAAAAGACAGGATTTGAGTATTGTAATTGTTTAAAAATAAAATTGATGGTGTTTTGGGAAGAAAATGGTAAAAAATTAATAGTTATTGTATAGTGTGTTGTTTCAAGGCCGAAATTTTCGGAAAATGCCAAATCTGTTACAAAAGAATATATAATTTGGAAGCATATTCATACATTTTTTAACTTTAGTCAAAAATATGAAGTTTTGATGTTTGAAATGTTATATAGCATCTTGTGTCGTTTAGAACGTCGTAAACTTCAATCTTTGATTTTAAAATCGCATTTTGTGCATAGATCTTTTAAAAAGAAAAAATTCGTCTCTTGACTATTCGTGACGTACAAAGTGTACCAAATGCCAATCTGATTAGAACTACACGGAGAGACTTTTGGTATTAATATTTCTTTTATCGCATATTCATAATTAAAATAAAATATACGAATTTAGGGATAATCGAGGGACGGTTAGAAAAAGTCGAATAGTGACTATGAAAATGCAGACTAATATTTCTGATTGGAATAAATCGTAAGAATATTAGACTCTTACACACACAAAATTACAGTTTTTCTAAGTCGTTGTATTAAATTTTGTAATGGATTCAAATAACGAAAATTGGTATAGTGCTTTGAAAGAAGCGAAACAAACGCTTTGCAATCTTCCTAAACCACTATACGAAAAATGGGGGTCACGTGATCTTGTGTTTCACGCTGGCGCATGGCAAAAGGAAGACGGGTGGAAGTGTATGAACGCACACTATTGCATGGAGTACAAATGCTTTTTAATATATAAATAGATACCTAGATACAGTGTGTTTCTTTACGAATCCTATATTAATACCTATACGCATACATAAACCTATCTTATATCTATAAATCGCACGCATTACGCTGGGACTTATGATTCTTTCTGCCCTTATATACTAACCAGTGAAACGTATCGCTACTTGTGAGAAAGTAATAGTGCTGGGTCAAAAATTGCAGGTGCCCCGGACTTTATAAAATATTTATATTTATCATTTATATGCATATATATATATATATATATATATATATATGCATATAA
>CAKNYM010037709.1:24706-38074 GCA_932195095.1 Andricus curvator | reverse complement strand
CAAATTTTACACAAATCTAATACCTTCTCTAGATGAGAATGTAAAAAAAAAATGAAATTTAAAAAAAAAAATTAATTCTCTACCAAACAGACAAGTTTTCTACATAATAGATCAATTTTTAACAGAAAATAGAATAGCCTAATTTTAAGTTAGAGAAATAAGTTTTTTAACCATATAAAATAAATTTTCAACGAAATAGTTGAATTTTCAAGCAAACAGATAAATTTTCAACCAAAAAGATTAAACGTCTTAAAAAAAATGACGTCGAAAAATGAAATAGTTGAATTTTTTGTTGAAAAAAATATTTTTAATAAAAAAAACTAATTTTCTACCAGGAACGAATAGTTTTTAACAAAATACATGAATTTACAACCAAATATTTTAATTTTTAATGGAATTTTCGACCAAAAAGGTTATTTTTCTACCAAAAAAGACGATTTTTCAACAAAATAGATGAATTTTCGAATAAAAAAGATCAATTTTCAACAAAAAATAGAATGATTTAATTTTTTGTTAGAGAAATAAGGTTTGAAGCGAATAAAATAAATTTTTAACGAAATAGTTGAATTTTCAACGAAACAAATGAATTTTCTATCAAAAAGATTGAATTAATTTGCAATAAAAACACGAATTTTCAACCAAAGAAAAATTAATTTTTAATAAAAAAACTAATCTTCTACCAAAAAAGAATATTTTTTAACAAAATACACGCATTTTTAACTAAATATTTGAATTTGCAATGGAATTTTTAACCTAATAGTTAAATTTTCAACCAGAAAGGTGAATTAGTCACCAAGAAGATTAATATTCTACTACAAAAGACAAAGCTTCAACAAAATATATAAATTTTCAAACAAATAGTTGATTTTTCAACTGAAGAAGATTAATGTGCAAACAAACATTGTATAGTCAAATTTTCAGTTAAAAAAATAATTTAAAGATATTTAGAAGTTTTCAACGTTCCTGGGAAAATTTAAAGTGATTTTTCAGTAAAAAATATAGTTTTGAGAGAATTTTTCAAAAGATTTCAAAAAAAAAAAATTGATATATAAATAAAAATTGAAGAATTATTCATTTGCAACGACGAAAAATAAAATTAATTTAACTTCTAATTTAAAAAGTGTTTAACTTAAAAAAATTTTAATTTCTCAATTTTTAAAAGTTTCTAACTTAAAATTGCCTAAAATGATATAATTCTGAAAAATTTTAAGTTTCTTGATTCATTCAAACAAATACTAAATAAATAAAAAAATTTAAAAATAAAATCTGCCTCAGCTCGGATTTGAATCGGGAATATGAATATCGACTATTACATTTATTGTTGAAAATTCCTTTATTTTGTTAATAATTCATCTTTTTTGTAAAAAATTAATCTTGATCGTCAAAAATAAATTTTTCGGTTGAGAATTCAACTCTTTGGTTGACTATTGAACTCTGTCTTGGTAATTAATTTTTTTTTGTTCAAGATTCATCTTTTTTGTTGAAAATTTATCTTTATGGGTGAAAATTGAACTATTTTTTCTCAAAATTCGTTTTTTAGGTTGATAATTAATTTTTTTTTATTGGGAATTTGACAATTCCATTTTAGGTTGAAAAATGATCCTTTATGGTTAAAAATGAAACTGCTCGGTATAAAATTATTCTATTTTGGTTGAGGATTCAACTATTTGCTTGAAAAGTCGACATTTTTCGTTGAATTAAACTGATTTCTATCAAAAATATTTTTTCATTTTTTTTTATTAAATAAACTACTTGGTTGAAAGTTAAACTACTTTGTAAAAAATTAATTTTTTTGTTTAAAGATTTGTCAGTTTAGATCGAAATTTAAATTCTTGTTTTGTAGGAAATTTGTCTATTTGGCTTAAAAAATGAACAAATTGGTTGAAAATTGAACTGTTTGGTTAAAAATTAACTTTTTCAATAAAAATTCAACTATTTGATAGAAAATTAATCAATTTGGGTAGAGAATTAATTTTGATGGTTGCAAATTCACCACTTTGTTTAAAGTTTGAACTATTTTGTTAAATTAAAAAAAAAAATTTTGTTGATAATTAATTTACTCAACTGAAAATTTAAATAATTCATTTTTCACTGAAAAATTATCGTCCATATTTTAAAATTTTGCTATGAATTTTTTCAATGAGAATTCATCTTTTTTGCTTGGAAATTCATCTTTTTGGCAGAATTTCACTATTTTTGATTTAAAATAAAAAAGATTATTCGATTGAAACATCAACTATTACATTTTTCGCTGTAAATCCAATTTTTTTGTTCAAAATTACACCACTTGGTTGAAACTTAAACTACTTTATTGAAATTTAATTTTCTAGGTTTTAGATTTGTCTCTTTGGTTGAAAATTCAACTACTTTGTAAGAATTTATTTATAGTTTGTAGAAAATTCATTTTTTTAACTGGAATTTCTACTATACCATTTTTGGTATAAAATTTAGATTTTTGATGGAAAATTGATCTTTTGCATTTGAAAATCCAAATATTTGTTTAAAAATTCATGTCTTTTTGTTGAGGATTCAACTGTTTTCTTAAAAATTCCTTTTTTTATTGAAAATTAGTTTCTTTAACTGAAAATTTGACTATTTCATTTTTGTTCGAAAATTAAATTCTTTAGTTGAAAATTCAAGTATCTGGTTGAAAATTTTTCTTTTTGGTAAAAAATTATCTTCTTGGTGATTTTTTTTTTTTTTTTGTAACAGATTTATAATTTTAGTTGAAACTTCAAATATTCGGTCGTAAATTAACAATTTTGTTGAAAATTCATATTTTTGGGTTGAAATTCAGTTGTTTTGTAGGAAATTCCTCTGTTCTCCTAAGAATTCAACAATTTGGTTAAAAATTTAACTATTTGGTTAAAAAAAATAACAATTTGGTTAAAAATTAAACTATTTGGTTGAAAAAAAATTTGGTTGTTGTAAAATCCTGTTTTTTAAACTAATCTAGTTAACTGTAAATTTACCTAAACCATTTTTAGCTGGAAATGTATCGTTCATGATTGAAAATTGAACTGTGAACTTTTGCAATAAAAATTAAAACTTTTTGGTTGAAAATTCCTCATTTTCGGGAGAATTCAGTCATTTGAATTTTGAATTAAAATCTTTTTTTGTTGTTGAAACATTAACTATTACATTTTTCATTGTAAAGTAATCTTTTTTGATTCAAAATTGAACTACTTGCTTGAAAGTGGAACTACTTTATTAAACATTCATTTATTAGGTTCAGAATTATCCTTTGGGTTAAAAATGTATCTATTTCGTAAAAGTATTTTTTGTTGAAATTTGCAATTCAATTAAAAATTTAACAATACCATTTTTGGTAGAGAATTGATATTTTTTATTGAAAATTAATGTTTTGCAATTGAAAATCCAATTATTAGTTTAATGATTCATGTTTTTTTCGCAATAATATTTAATCTTCTCGGTAGAAAATTTATCGTTCGTTGAAAATTAATTATCTGACTTAAAATTCATTGATGCTTCAACTGATTTGTTGAAAATTCTTTTTTTATCGAAAATTACTTTTTTATCTAAAAACTTAAGTATCTAGTTTTTGCTCAAAAATTGATTTTTTAATTTGGAAATTCTAGAATTTTTGTTAAAAAATTATGTGTTATTTCAGGAATTCGTCTTTTTGGGAAAAATATCTTTCCGGTTGAGAATTTACTTTTTTATAAATTAATTTTTTCGGCTCAAGATTTAACTTTTAGATAAAAATTCATCTGTTTGATAGAAAATTCGTTTTTTTGTTGTTGAAAATACCTTTCTTCACTTTTCTTCTTTACACAATTTTGTGTAATTTTTTTTTTCAAATTAACTCGGAAGAGTCTTTGCGCAATTTACTCATCTGATTGTTCCAAAATTACCCTAATTTTTATACTGGTTTTATTTAACGTTTTGTTTTTTAGATTGAGTATCAGTTCCATCGCCGTTTTATCAGCGCTGATAAAATCGAATCAATTCTTCGCCAAGCATCCAACCCGCATCCATTTCGATTTTCGGAATCTACATAGGAATTGATGACGATTTTACTCACCGTTTCGATGAATTTCAGTGAAACGAATTTCTGAACATTTCAGAGTTTGGCTATTTCTCTAGAAAAAGGCACAATGTGTTTACTGAGTCAACTAAGAATGTCTTTTCGATGACTCTGTTCTATGTGGCTTTGTAAATTTACAAGAATTATTAATTATTTAAACAACTTCGATTTAAAAATATGGAGTTTGGCCATTTTTCAACGAATGGGCTCAATTTGTTCACGGAATAACAAAAAATGTATTTCTAATAACTCTTTTCTACGAGAGTTTGCTGCAATAATTATTAATTATTCGAACAATTTTTATGAACATATTCAGAGTTTGGCTATTTTTCAAGAAATAGGCACAATTTGTTTACGAAGTCAACTGAGAATGTCTTTCCGATGACCCTTTTCTATGTTGTTTTGTAAGTTTACAATAATTATTAATTATTCAAACAATTTCGGTTAAAAAATTAAGAGTTTGGTCATTTTTTAACGAATGGGCTCAATTTGCTTACGGAATTACCAAGAATGTATTTCCAAGAACTCTTTCTACGAAACTTGGCAAATTTACAATAATTATTAATTATTCAAACAATTTTTATAAACGTATGCAGAGTTTGGCTGTTTTTCAAGGAATAGGCACAATTTGTTTACGGATTCAACTAAGGATTTCTTTCCGATTACTCTTTTCTATGTTGCTTTGTAAATTTACAAGAATGATTGATTATTTAAACAATTTTCATTTAAAAAATTCAGAGTTTGGCTATTTTCGAATTAATAGGCTCGATTTTTCAAAAAATTAACTAAGAATGTCTTTCTAATATCTCTTCTCTACAAGACTTTGCAAATTTGCAATAATTATTAATTTATGAAACAATTTTTATGAACATATGCAGAGTTTGGCTATTTTTCAAGGAATAGGCATAATTTGTTTACGGAGTCAACTAAGAATTTCTTTCTGATTACTCTTTTCTATGTTGCTTTGTAAATTTACAAGAATTATTGATTATTTAAACAATTTTCATTTTAAAAATTCAGGGTTTGACTATTTCTAAATTAATAGGCTCGATTTTCTACAAAATTAACGAAGAATGTCTTTCCCATGACTTTTTTATATAATTCTCTGCAAATTTACAAGATCTTTTTATCATTTAAACAGTTTTGATGAAGAATTGAAGAGTTGGGCTATTTTTAAAAAAATAGGTTGAATGTTTTTCCTGAATAAATAAAGACTGTATTTTCAATCACTCTTTCTTACGATACTGCACACATTTAGAATAATTATCAATTATTCAAACAATTTTCATAAACATATTCAGAGTTTGGCTGTTCTTCAAGGTATAGGTACAATTTGTTTACAAAGTCAATTGAGAATATCTTTCTGAGGACTATCTTCTATGTTGCTTTGTAATTTTCAAGATTCATATTAATTATTCAAACAATTTTATCAAACAATTAGGAATTTGACTATTTTTCAATGAATAGGCTCAATTTTTCACAAAATTAACTAAGGATATCTTTTCGATGAGTTTTGTCTATAATGCGCCGCAAATTTCCAAGATTTATTAATTATTTAAACAATTATCATGAACAAATTAGGAGTTTTGCTATTTTTCAAAGAATAGGCTCAATTTGTTTTAGATATCAACAAAGAAGGTATTTGTAATATGTGTCTCTGTTCTACGATACTTTGCACATTTACAATAATTATTAATTATTTCAACAATTTTCATAAAGATATTCAGAGCTTGGCTATTTTTCAAGTAAGAGGCACAATTCTGGTTACGGAATGAAATAAGAATATCTTTCCAAATAATCTTTTCTATGTTGCTTTACAAATTCAAATTTTGTCTATTTTCAACGAATAAGGTACATTTTTCTATAGAATTAACCAAGAATATTTTTACGTTTACTTTTTTCTATGAGGCTAAGAAAAGTCATTTTCGTGACTCTATTATATGTTGCTTATGTACATTTACAAGAATGATTGACTATTTAAACAATTTCCATAAACAAATTAAGAGTTTGGCTATTTTTTGAAGAATAGGCTCAATTTGATTACGGAATCAATGGAGAATGTTTTTCAAATAACTGTTTCCTATGATACTTCGAATATTTATAATAATTATTAATTATTTAAACAATTTTCATACACATATTCAGAGTTTGGGTTTTTTTCAAGGAATAGGCCTAATTTGTTTACGGAATCAACAAAGAATGTATTTCAAACAACTTTTTCCTACGATACTTTGAAAATTCACAACAATGATTATTTATTTAAATAATTTTCATACTCAAATTCAGAGTTTGACAATCTTTTAGTTTACATAAATATGGTGAAAACTTTCCTTTTCATTAATTGCAGTAATTTTTCTTTTTTTTTTAAATTTCTGCCAGTACTTTAATAATCTATTTTTCTTAATCAAGAATTCTGGACTCTTCTCGAGCCGATATCATTTACTATGTATTTCTATTAAAATTGGCACGCGCCGACATTTTAGAGGTTTTTTCCAAAGTTACAACGGCCATACCACGCTGAAAAAACCAGTTCTCGTCAGATCACTGAAGTTAAGCAGCGTTGGGCGCGGTTAGTACTTGGATGGGTGACCATTCGAGAATACTGCGTGCTGTTGGCACATCGTGGATGTGGCGAGTCCACACTTGCAGTAGTTATTTACTACAAGAAACTATCCACCTAGAAACACTACCCGAATAGGGTAGTGTCACGCCTACTCTGAAAGGGAAATGGCTTGATGGTATACTTACTTACTTACATGCAAATTTTTGGAGTTGTAAAATTATTTTTATGACACATGCATGATTTCAGCCCTTTTCGATGTCTAAAGCGTGGCTTTTAAACTCTACTTTTTACTCCCTAGGGACTGAAAAGTGACGTCAGAGGTAAATAATGAAAATTAAACATCTATGAGCTCGCATTTTACGATGATCAGCACACTCACCATAAAAACTGTGAGGAAATTTTGTTTGCAGATAATAGAATTTTGCGGTTATTTATGGAAAGTTACTATATTTACCGGTAAAATTACCATGAATGACCAAAAATTTTCATAAATTTCCGGAAATTTATGGAAATGAGTTTTGGGTAATTTATGGTAAGTTAATTATATTTACCGGCAAATAATACCATAAATGAACGAAAATTTTCATAAATTTCCGGAAATTTATGGAAATGAATTTTGGGTAATTTATGGTATGTTACTATATTTACCGGTAAAATTACCATAAGTGACCGCAATTCTTCATAAATTTTCGGAAATTTATGGAAATTTTTAAAAATGAATTTTGGATAATTTATGGTAAGTTATCATATTTACCTGTAAAATTACCATAAATGACCAAAAATTGTCATAAATTTCCGGAAATTCATGGAAATTTTTAAGAATGAATTTTAGGTAATTTATGGTAAGTTATCATATTTACCGGTAAAATTACCATAAATGACCGAAAATTTTCATAAATTTTCGGAAATTTATGGAAATTTGAAAAAATGAATTTTGTATAATTCATGGTAAGTTATCATATTTACCTGTAAAATTACCATAAATGACTGAAAGTGTCGATAAATTTCTGCAAATTTATAGACATGTTTAAATTGAATTTTGGACAATTTATGGTAAGTTACCATAAATCACCTCTAAAATTACCAAAAATTTCCGGCAATTTTTTTATTGAATTTTTGATAATTTGGAATAAGTTAGCATAAATTTCATACTTCTTAACTCGAAATTCAATAGGGACTACAATCATGACTGTATTTCGAGAAATGTCTGAAATCATCCATTTGTTATAAAAAATATCGTGTGCGGGTGAGAGGGTACCCATAGGAAGCCATGTACAAATAGAAGTTAATAAAGTTAAAATTTATTTAATGTTATTTTATTTAACTTCATTTCCAAATAAAATAATTGCATGGAAATTACTTGGATGCGCGCGGAGCGCGCGTATGAGGTTCCAGTTTTGTTGAAATCCCGTCTCTGGTGAAAAATAAATCTTCTTTCTAAAAAATTTATTTTTTCAGTTTAAAAATTCACGTATGTGTTAGAAAATACAATTAATTCGTAAAAAGTGCTTTTTTCTTTTTTTCCTATTCGATAGATAAACGTTTATTTTTCAGCCCGCTGGCCTTAAAAAATTGATTTGCTTACAGTTCCATTTTTTTACAGAATTTTCTTAAAACTAACCCTTAAAACTAACATCCTTCCACACCTTATCTCTAACGCCGCTCGCTCTTATCGTCTTGCCATCCTCGCTTCGCCTCGCCTCTCACGCATGTCCCTACTTTCTCGTTTTGCCTCGCATTACCAAACTCTGCCTCCGCGGCTTATACCTAATACTTATCTACTATTTACAATATTTACATTTACTTATATTTACTTCCTCCTCTATTTACAATCGTTCCTTCTCCATTCCTCTTCCTCCTTCCTACTCTTCTTCTCCATCTTACCCAAGACTCCCTTCACCCATGCTACTGCCCTTTTGTCCCCCCTTTCATGCATCAATACCTCCATGCATATCCCACTCTTTTCCACCTCTACGCACTTATCCAACCAGTGCTCCACTCTTGCCTCCCCCTTCCCACATAGTTCACACATCCTATAAGCTATAAGCTCCTGACTTCCTTTCTCTCCTTTCTCACACAAATATTGCGCTCTCGCCCTTGGCATAATCCACACATAGTTCTTTTTTTTCTTATTTCTTCAATGTGTGACGTAATAAGTGGACGCTCGTATAGTGTAGGTAGGGAAATTTCTCTGAAATGATTCGAGTTTTAATGGGCTTATTTGATAAAATTGCTGATAAATTATTTCCTGCTTCAGGTGGGAGGACATGAATTAAATTGCTGCGCTGCCACAGAAACAGAATCACAATTTACAAGAAAATAGACACAGAGGCCTTGCTGACTGATGTCGCGAGATTTGTCGCGCTTTCAGAATTCCGCGCTCCATGAATGAGTCTTAAGCCCGTGAAGGGACCCTTCTGTTGACAATGTCGTAATCAGAGTCACCTAAGACTCTGTCTTCACGGAAGCACAATACCGTCGTTTACATTTCAGAAAGATAGAAAACGATTTTTCCCCCGAACAATGAAACTGAAAATCCTGCTCGAAAACATTCTATTCCTCCCTGTCTCCCTCAATCCTACCGTATCAAAATCTTTTTTTATTATTTCCAGAGCGAATGATAAAAGCAACACAAATAGTTTCACTTTTTTTTCAACACAATGTATTTTTCATCGGGATTCGTTTTGATATAAACTTGACTTTCATACGCGCGCGCTAACTTTTGAGTTAAAATTATTTTATTTTATTTAAAACATATTTGCATTCCGAGCAAGTCACGCCTACTCCGAAAGGGAAATAGCTGAATGGTATAATAATAATAATAATAATAATAATAATAATTGTGTCCAGTAGGCTGGTCCAAAAATGGATTGGAATTTTTTTTCAATTCGTATGAATACCGCTCGGAAATTTGTTAAAATCCACACAAAAATAAATCGATTTTTTTTCTAGAAAAAAAATTATATTTATAGATGGCGCAAGCACCATGACGTTTCACACGTATTTCCCATAGAAAAAAGGACGTTTTCGTAAATTTTATTCAGAATCCTCAATATTAGCTGAATCGATTTGAAACTCGACATTTCTTTTCACAATTAGCCATAAAATACGAATAAAATATTACTTTTCGAATATCGCCCCCATAAGTCTGTTTTATAGGGTCCCAAGAAAACCCCATGAGTGAAAAAATGGGTTTTGCGAGTTTCTAGCGCTAATTATGATTTTCTTCGGGACTTTTTCATTGCAAATTGTTTCTCATACATAAAAAACTACTTCATACTGATAGTTAGCTGTTTACATACATTGTTTAAACAATATATAATTGTTTTTAGTAATTTTCTCTCAGAATGGAGATAGAAAAGCGCGTTTTTTCAAAAAATTTCCACTTTTTGTTCACTTTTTACTTGGAGTAAGTTAATATGTAATTGAATATAGCAAAAATGATTGTTTAAACAAATTATTATTGTCTATAGCTATCTTCTATATTAATAATAGGTAGTTGCCGTCTTTTTCTTAATTTTTCAACTTTTGTCTATTTTTCAATTAGAGTGAAGTGATAATTAATTCAAGTTAACAAAAATAATTGTTTAAACAATTTATTATTATTGTTAATAATATTCTCTTTGCTTAATGGTAGAAAGTTGCGTTTTTTCTAAAATTTACAACGATTTGTCTATTTTTCACTTGCAGTGGGTTAATAATTACATAATTTGAGAAAAAATAATTTTTTAGGTACATTATTATTGTTAATAATTATCTTCATTCATAATAATGACAGATGGTTGCACTTTTTCCCGAAATTTTTAACTTTTGTCCATTTTTCAATTAAAGTGAAGTAATAGTTAATTCAAGTTAACAAAAATAATGGTTTACACGTTTTATTATTATTGTTAATAATATTCTCTTGCTTAATGGTAGAAAGTTGCGGTTTTTCCTGAAATTTTAAACCTCTGGTCTATTTTTCACTTCAAGTGATTTAATAATTAATTGATTTTAGCAAAGATAATTGTTTAAGCAAATTATTATTGTTAATAACTGCCTTCATTTATAATAATGACAGATAGTTGCGGTTTTTTTCCAAATTTTTTAAATTTTTGCTCACTTTACATTTAATGAGGTAATAATTAATGCAAGTTAATAAAAATAGTTGGTTCAACAATTTATTATCATTGTTAATAATATTCTCTTTGCCTAATGGTAGAAAGTTGCGGTTTTTTCTGAAACGCTTAACTTTGTTTTGCCTTTTTAGTTATGAACAAATGATAAATAAACATTAGAGATATACTTATTTTAAACAATTTTTTTCTTTTTCGTGAATATATTTTGCTTGTGTAAGACAGCTTTTTTGTTTGAATTAATTTTCTTAAAGATTGGAAAAATAGCAAAAATAATTTACTTAAAAAAGTAAAATACTATTTAAAAAATGTTTCTTGTTGATTTTCACTTATTATTTGTTCATAACTAAAAATTCAAAGCGGAATTAAAGATTTCAGAAAAAAAGCAACTTTCTAGCATCACTCTAAGAGAATATAGTTATAAACAATAATCAATTGTTTAAATAAGTGTTTGTTAACATGCATTAATTATTACCTCTCTAAGTGAAAAGTGGACAAAAAATTCAAGAATTCAAAAAAAACCGCAACTCTTAAGTACTTATCTAAGAGACGATAGATATAAACAATTATAAATTGTTTAAACAACTATGTTTTTAACTTGCATTATTCATTACTTTAACAACTGAAACGTGGGTAACAAGTTAAACATTTCAAAAGAAACCGCAACTATATTGCATTAATATAGTTATAAACAATGATAATTTGTTTAAATAATTATTTGTGGTGATTGAATTAATTATAAACTCACCCTGTGTGAAAAGTAGACAAATAGGTTGCAAATTTATAGAAAAACTGCAACTTTCTAGCATTATTCAAATTGAATATCATTAACAATAATAATAAATTGTTTAAACAATTAATTTGGTTAACATTAATTAATTATTTCACTCCCTTTTACTGAAAATTGGGCAAAAAGTGAAAATTTTTGAAAAGCTGCAATTTTCTAGCATTATTTTGAGAAAATATTATTAACAATGATAATAAATTGTTTAAACAATCAGGTTTGTAAAAATGAATAGAATATTACATCTCTCTAATTGAAAATTGGACAAAAAGTGGAAATTTTTTGAAAAAACCGCGATTTTCTCTCTCCATTCTAAGAGAAAATCGCTAAAAACAATAATAAATTGTTTAAACAATTTATTTGAACATCTAATTATCAGTATAAAGTACTAATAATTGTATTAGAAACAATTTTCATTTCAATAAATGCAAAAAAAATCATAATTAGCGCCAAAAACTCGCGAAACTCATTTTTGTACTTATGGGGTTTTTTTGGGACCCTATAAAACATACTTATGGGGGTGATATTTGAAAAGTAATATTTCATTCGTATTCTATGGCAAATTGTGAAAATAAATGTTGAGCTTCAACTTAATTTAGCCAATATTGAGGATTCTGAATAAAATTAAAGAAACAATTTTTTTTATGGGAAATACGTGTTAAACTTCATGGGGCTTATGCCACCTCTAAATATTCATTTTTATTTAAAAAAACTGGATTAATTTTTGTGTGGATTCGAACAAATTTCTGGGCGTTATTTATAAAAATTCGAAAAAAAAAATTTTACAATGCATTTTTGGACCACCCTAATTGAGTATACCTTGATTATAGTGGGCAACGATTTACAAAAGAAAAAGATCATTTTCCAGAAGCATCGGAAAAAACTTTCTACCTCCGAAAAAACGAATTTTCAATGAAAAATGTAATAGTTGATATTTCAATCAAAAAATATTTTTTTTCTAGTTAAAAAATAGTTGAGCTCATCTGAAAAGACGTTTCAACCAAAAAAAGGTCTTAATTTTGAACAAAAACAGTTGAGAAAAAAAAAATTTTAGGCAAATTATAATTTGAAGGGAAAAATAATTTGTAATACAAAAAAAAAAATATCTCAATATCTTTAAAAGACTTCAAAATTTTATTTTAATGTGTTAAAAAGTCCACATTTTTCTAAGTTTCCTAAAATTTTTTCAAATTTTAAATTATTAATAAAAATTTGTTAAACTTCTTAATACCGTTTAAAATTATTCGAATTTTTCCGAAAATTTTGACGAAATTCTGCAAAATTAAAAAAATTGCCTTAAAATCACCCAGATTCTTTTCTCAAAAATTGTATCTTTTCAAAGAAAATTTTTTTGAAAAGCTAACATTAGCATTCCGACTTAGAATTCGGACCCAGCGACACAAAATACGTAAGAATGGACAAGTCTGATCCGTCGGAACTCTTACTTTTTTTCTGTGGGGATGTGAAATGCATGAAAAAAGTGGTTTTTGATAATAGGAAGAAAGCAAGAGCTAACTTGGGAATTCCTACTTCGGATTTGGATCCAGCGACCCAAAAAACGTAGGAATTGTCTAGTCTGGTTTGTTGGAACTCTTACTTTTTTTGTTGGGCTGTGAAATGTATCAAAAAAGGGAGTTTTGAGGATAGAAAGGAAACAAGAGCTAACTATGGAATTCCTACTTCAGATTCGGACCCAGCGACCCAAAATACGTAAGAATTGACTGGTCTGGTCCGTCAAAACTCTTACTCATTCATGGGGCTGTAGAACGTACGAAACAATGTTTTTTTGAGGATAGGCAGAAGAAAAGAAGTAACTTCAGCATTCCGACTTCGAATTCAAATTCAGTGACCCAAAATA
>CAKNYM010037709.1:0-22557 GCA_932195095.1 Andricus curvator | reverse complement strand
TTTATAGTAAAAATTTCCTCATTCTCATAATTTAAAGTTGATGCGAGGATAAAAAATTTGTGTTGATTCAAGAAGAATCGAGTGACCTTTGACATTGATAAATTTTATTGAATTGTAAGGAAGCTATGGTAATGCATAATATTTGAAAACACGGTTCTTTATAGTAAAACTTTTTTCATTAGCATAATTCAAAGTTGATGCAGCAATATAAAAGATTCCTTGGTTCCAGACGAATCAACTGAACTATAATATTAATACATTTTATTATATAGTGGGAAAGTTATTTTAATTTGTAAAATTCTAAAATCGATTTTTATAGTGAAAATTTTCTCATTCTCATAATTTGAAGTTGATGCGACAATAGAAAAGTTGTGTTGATTCAAGAAGAATCGATTGACCTATAACATATATTTATATATTTTTAAAATCTATTCTTATAGTAAAAATTTTCTCATTCTCATAGTTTAAAGTTGATGCGAGAGTGGGAAAGTTGTGCTGATTGAAGAAGAATCGATTGACCTATAAAATTGATAAATTTTATTGAAGAGTGAGGAAGCTATGGTAATGCATAATATTTGAAAACACGGTTCTTTATAGTAAAACTTTTTTCATTAGCATAATTCAAAGTTGATGCAGCAATATAAAAGATTCCTTGGTTCTAGAGGAATCGATTGATCTATAATATTATTACATTTTATTAAATAGTAGGGAAGTTATGGTAATTTATGTATAGATTCTTAAAGTCGATTTTTATATTAAAAAATTTCTCATTCTCATAATTTAAAGTTGATGCAAAAATAGAAAAGTTGTGTTGATTCAAGAAAAATTGATTGAGCTATAAAATATATTTATATATTTTCAAAATCGCTTTTTATAGTGAAAATTTTCTCATTCTCATAATTTAAAGTTGACGGGGGAGTGGAAAAGTTGTGTTGATTCAAGAAAATTCAATTGACCTATAAAATTCGTGAAATGGGAACCATATAATTATAAATACAAACAAAGTGGAAACACTCGAGATCGAATTCACAGCTAGTTTATATCTTGTGTTGTAAAAATAAGATAAGGATTTGGAATCCTTTCTTTTCATTAAACCTGCAATTTGAATTTTATTAAATTGAAATAATTGAACAAATATGTAATGTTACTATATTGAGGAGCGCACACTTGGGTGGGCCGAAAAAATTCAAAATGATTAGATTAATTGTTAATAACACTAAAAAGTTTATTTTCGGCACTACGAACAAATTTTTTAAACAATATTCTAAAAATTTCTCAACATTGGGCAAATCGGTTAAAAATGTTCAAAATAGAAATTTTTAGTGTATTTTCTTTTGGGTAAAGTTTATGGAAGTAAATAACCTCAGACGGGAAAAAAGTAAGAATATATTTGTTTTCGTCGAAATATAATATTTCAGTGAATGACGCAAAATCAAATTTTGTTAATTTGTACCTGAAGTCGCAAACAAATTTTTTTTTCGTTTTTTTAAACTCTCTCTATTAAACTAAAGATACAGGTACATATTTTAAAGTTTTAAACAATAATTTTTTCTTATTTTTCACGCATTCTGTGTAAACCAATTTTTACTAAAAAAATAAAAAGCTTGCCCAATGGGGAGACATTTTTTGAAAATTAAAAAAAAATTTTTCCTAATGCTACAAAGAAACTTTTCAGTGCTGTTATCAATGAATCTAATCATTTTGAGTTTTTTGTCCCACCTTAGGCCGCACACATTACGATGAATAGCGTGGTCCAAAATTTTATTTTCATTGGAAATCCCCCAAAACCTATAAATTTTAACACTCACATATATCCCATAAGAAATTTTTTTTTTTTTTTGTAAATTAAGGACATAAACGACTATGTTAGGCGTATCAAGTTGTCTTTCAAAAATTTCTCATCTTGATTACCCATAAAATACAAATCAAAAATTACTTTTAAATTTCAGACCCATAAGCCGGTTTTATAGGGTCCCAAGGAACACTCATAAGTGAAAAATTGGTTCGTGCGAGTTTTTGGCACTACTTTTTATTTTTTTGTGATTTTTTTAAACAATTCATTATTGTATATAACAATTTTCTTTTAAAATAGAGGTAGAAAGTCGCGGTAGATTTTCTGACATTTTAAACTTGATTTAAATTTTTTATTCAGAGCGAGGACATAATTAAATGAAGGTGACAAAAATAATTTCTTAACAATTCATTATTATTTATAATAATATTCTTTTAGAAAAATGCTAAAAAGTTTGCGGGTCTGTAATTTTGAACTTTTCGGTAAGGTTGGGGTAATAATTAATGCTTAATAATAATTAATGTTTAACATTTCTTTAGCTTTTTCCTTTTGTTAACATTTTTTAAATTATTTTTCTAACAGAAAATTTAGCAATTCCATGTTTGGTTGAACATTTATCTTCTGCAGTTGAAAATTCAACTATTTGGTTGAAAATTCACGTATTTTATGAAAAATTAATCTTTTATGGTAGAAAATTAATCTTTTTGGTTCAAAATTATTTTTTTTTTAAATTGAAAATTAAATGTTCAACTGAAAATTCAACTATATCATGTTTTTTTGAACATTAATCTCATTCAGTTCGAAATTCAACTATATGGTTGAAATTTTCTGTATTTTGTAAAAAAATTATTCTTCTTTGGTAGAAAATTAGTTTATATTGAAAATTAATTTTTCGTTCGTTGAAAATTAGTCGTCTTATCAAAAATTAATTTTTTCAACTAGAAATGCAACGAAATTTTTTTTCGAAATTTTTTGTTGATGGACATTTAATCTTTTTGATAGAAAATTCATTACTTTGGTCGCAAATTTAACTATTTTATTGAAAATTTATTTTATTCGCTCAAAAACTTATTTCTCTAAATGAAAAATAAAGCATTCTATTTCTTGTTGAAAATTGATCTTTTTTATTTGAAAATTAACCTTTCTGGTTGAAAATTCCATTAAAAATTAAAATATTCGATTGAAAATTGATGTATTTTGTTAAACGTTATTCTTTTCTTGTAGAAAATTAGTTTTTTTTATTGAAAATTAATTTTTTTAAATGAAAATGTAACTATTCCATTTGTTTTCGACATTTTTTTGATAAAAATGTAATCTTTTTTGTTGAAAATTCATCTGTTTGGTTGGAAATTTAACTATTTCGTTAAAAATTTATTTTATTTGGTTTAGAAACTTATTTCTCTAACTTAAAATTAAACTATTCTATTTTTTGTTGAAAATTTTTTTTTTTTTAGTTGGAAATTCATCTATTTTGTAGAAAAGTTGTCTTTTTTGGTAGGAATATAACCATTTTAGTCGAAAATTCAATTATGAGGTTGAAAATTCCTTAAAAAATTAAAATATTTGGTTTAAAATTTACGTATTTTGTTAAAAATTATTCTTTTTTTGGCAGAAAATTAATTTTTTTTTGGCAGAAAATTAATTTTTTTGGTTGAAATTTCATTTATTCGGTTGCAAATAATTTTCTTCTATTGAAAATAAATTTCTATAACTGAACATTTAACTATTCAATTTTTCGTCGAAATTTTTTTTATGGAAATTTAATCTTTTTACTTGAAAATTCATCTGTTTGGTTGAAAATCTAACGATTTCATTGAAAATGTATTTTATTTGGTTAAAAATTTATTTCTCTAACTTAAAATTAAACTGTTCTATTTTTTGTTGAAAATTTATCTTTTTTAGTTGGAAATTCCTCTATTCTGTTGGAATTTTTGCCTTTTTTTGGTAGCAAACCTTCTTAGATGAAAATTGAACTATTTGGTTAAAATTTGTTTTTTATTGAAAATGAATCATATTAGTTCGAAGTGCATTTTTTTGGTTAAAAATTAAACTAATTTGGTTGAAAATTTTTTTTTTTTTTTGTCGACAATGAATTTTTTATTAAAAATGTAGCTGTTGCATTTTTTTCCAGAAAATTGATATTTTTCAATTGAAAATTCACTTATTTTGTTGAAAACTCGTATTTTTTAGCCGAAAATTCATTTATTCTGGTAGAAAATGCATATTTTTGGGTTGTACATTCAATTTTTGTTTTCAAATTCATCTTAATGACATAGAAACTCAACATTTTGGAAGACATTTTTTTTCTTCATTCTTGGTTGAAAATTCATCTCTGCTGTTGAAAATTCGTATTTTTTGGTTCACTTTAACAGTCTTTTATTGCAAATTAAAAAGTAAATTATGGAAATATCAACTATTACACTTATGTTCCCAGGAAAAATTGAAATGATTTTATATTTTGAAACATTAAATCTGAAAGATTTTTAAGACAATTTTTTTAATTTTGAAGAATTTGAAGAAAATTTTTTAAATATTTGAAGGTTTAAACATTCTGAAAGGATTAGTCAAAGACTTTTCTCAAGATTTATGGGAAAATTTCGTATGATTTTTCATTTTGAAAAATGAACTTTAAGAGAAAATTGTAAAAGATTTCTAAACATTTTAAAAGATTTTGTTAAATTTCGAAAAAGAGTAGAAGATTTTAAAGAAAATGTTTCAATTTGGTATTATTAAAAAATAAACAAATGAAATCGAGTAAATTCAAGAAATATTTAGAAGATTTGAAGAGATTGAAGAAAAACTTTGAATTTTAAATGAGTTTAAAAAACGCCGATTTTTTTAAAGATTTCAAACCAAAACTTTAGCAGCTCTAAAATAATTTTGAAAGGTTTCAAGTGAATGAACAAATTTTCTGAACATTTCTAGGAAAATGTGGAAGATTTTAAGGCAATTTTTTAAAATTTTTAATTATTTTTCAAAATTTTAAGAAAAATTAAAGTCAGCTAAAACTATTTTTAGGAATTTGGAAGGTTTTGAATAGACGTAAAATATTTAAAAAATTGGCAGCATTTCGGGAAATTTATCAAATATTTTTTATTTCTTTCAAACTTCTAAAAGTCCTCACTAACTTTTATGAAGGCTCAAATTTTTACTAATATTTTGTAAAATCCTGTAAAATAAATTTTTCGATTCTTGTTTGACCTATCTAAAATATTTTAAAATAATTTCTAATTTTCTCAAGAATCTTATAAAATTTATATTTATATAAGTTTAAACACAAAGCTGATAATACGTATTTTCTTTTAAGTAATTTCAACATTTGTATAACTAAAAATTTTGTTGGAAAAGCATTGAGTCTTACATCAAAATATTGTTTTATTCATTTTTATACAGCGCTTCATCTCAAAAAAACTTTTTTTTTATATAGAAAACATATATTAAATAATTAAAATTTTTTTTGTTTAATCCACTTTGAAGACTATTAGATTCACCTTTAATTATTATGAAATTTATCAGATTCTTATTCACTTATTCTATTCACTACCATTTATCTAACTTCAATGGAATCTTTTTGGATTTTAAAATTTTTGGTCCATTTCCCTGAATTATTTTTAATTTACTTTGATTTTATTGAAATCAATGGAATATTTTGATTGTTTTCAATTTATTTAAATTCATATGGAATTTACCTATAATTCTTATTGATTTATTCTGAATCCTTTGAAATTCTATTGAATTTTGCCTAAATTCATTCCACTTTCATTTTACTCAATTTGAAGGTCATTTTTCGATTTTTCAAATTTTCTTTAATTTATACAAATTCTTAAAAATTTTATCAAAGTCTCTCGAATTCACTTACATTCTTCCAACTTCATTCCAATTTTACTAAAATCATTTGCATTTTTTTATGTTTTTTTTTTAAATTCATTCGAATGGATCTTGAATTTACCAAGAATTCTTATTGGTTTATCGTGATTTCTTAATAATTCTTTGGAATTGTCACTTTATTTGAACATGTCCTGAATTCTGTCCACTCTCATTTTATTCAATTGTACATTTTTTTTTTTTTATTAAATTTTGGTCAATTCATTAAAACACTTATGAATTTTATCAAAGTATTTTGAATTTTCTTATATTTTTCTGAATTCATTTTAATTTTTCTGGAAACAATGACATTATTTGAATCTTTTTTCAATTTTTGCTTCCTCACAGAGGAAGCTTTGTAATGGTAAAATTTTTCAAAATTTTTAAATTCATTGAATTAAACCTTCCTCAATTTAAAAATGTCTAAAAATATCGGTTTTTCATAGTAAAACTTTTTTTATTAGCATAATTCAAAGTTGATGCAACAATATAAAAGATTCCCTGCTTCGAGACAAATCGATTGACTTATAATAATAATACATTTTATTAAAGAGTAGGGAAGTTATGGTAATTTATATATTTTAAAAATCGGTTTTTTATAGTAAAACTTTTTTCCTTAACATAATTCAAAGTTGATGCAAGGATCTAAAAGATTCCTAGGATCGAAACGAATCGATTGACCTACAATATTAATACATTCTATTAAAGAGTAGGGAAGTTATGGTAATTTATATATTTTGAGAACCGGTTGTTTATAGTAAAACTTTTTTCATTAAGAGAATTCAAAGTTGATGCAGGAATACAAAAGATTCCTTAGTTCGAGACAAATGCATTGACCTATAATATTAATACATTTTATTGAATAGTAGGGAAGTGATGGTAATTTATATATTTTCAAAATCGGTTTTTTATAGTAAAACTTTGTTCATTAACAGAATTCAAAGTTGATGCAAGAACATAAAAGATGTGTTGATTCAAGACGAATCGATTGACCTATAACATTCATATATTTTATCAAAGAGTCAGGATGCTATGGTAATGCATAATATTTGAAAATAAAGGTTTTTTATAGTAAAATTTTTTTCTTCGACATAATTCAAAGTTGATGCAGGAATATAAAAGATTCATTGGATCGAGACAAATGCATTGACCTATAATATGAATACATTTTATTTAATAGTAGGGAAGTTATGGTAATTTATATATTTTGAAAATCGGTTTGTTATAGTAAAACTTTTTTCATTATTATAATTCAAAATTGATGCAAGAACGGAAAATATTCCTAGATTCGAGGCAAATCGATTGATCTATAATATTAATACACTTTATCGAAGATTAAGGAAGTTATGCTCATTTATAATATTTGAGACATCTGTTTCAAACAGAAAAAGTTTTTTCATCGACATAATTCGAAGTTGATGCATAAATAGAAAAGACTTTTTGATCATAAATTTCCAAATAGAATAATTCTGATAATTTTTTCAAAGAAATCATAAAGCTGGAAAAGAGATGGTGTGCGACAGATCTTTTCCGTTCCCTTTCCCAGCTCGAAAAATTTTCATTTTGAATACAAAGTTTGATTTGTCTGATGTGTCTGTATTTAAAAAATTTCTTGCATTATTTTGTAATTTTGTATTTCTTGTAAATTTCTATGTCTAAATTGTTTAAAATGAAGACTGTTTTTCAATTGTTTTGAGTTCTTATGAATGTATCCTGAATTCGTCAAAATTCATTTAGGTACTTATTACAATCTAACTGCTATAATTATTATCAAACACTTGTTAATATTGACTAAATGCCGCTTATAAAAAAGTTATTTATATTAATTTAGGTATGTGATACTAAACATTATATGTCATCGTATTTTTTAGTTGAGACCTTCAGCAATATTCATCATAAGCATACATATAATTCAAGCCTCATTTTTCTTGTAATACTTATAAAGTCGAGGTCAATGTCTTCAGCACAATTTGGATGGCTTCAGTTTTTGGACGTAGAGCCTTCACACATATTTTAGTCATCCCTAAAGTTTAAGACAAAATTTTGTTAATGGTTCATCAAATAATTAAAAATACCCACTCTCTACAGCGACCCAATATTCTCGTCTAAGTGTTCTTTTATTTTCACTCTAGAATAATAAATCAAAATAATAAATCATTCCGACACCATGACCTATACTTTTCTTGAAATGATGATCTAAAATAAAAGTAGTCGAACGTATTTCTAATGATGATTTGACTGGCTACCTGCTGTTTATGCCAATATTCGCTCGCTGCTGTGTTAGAAAAAGCGAGCTTGGTTCGTTGAAAAACAGTTTGTGTTTTGGGTCACGCGATGGGAAGCAAAGAACGTTAATATTTCAGGTATTTGGTCGAAACATTTGCTTGGAGCGTGGCGGCGAAAGATAGGACGAAGCAAAGTGTTTGCAGGAAAGTATTCTCTTTGAGAAACTAGTCGTCAACATGGAAGAGTCGATTCCACCGAGTCTTGACACGCGAGTTCCAAGCTAAGGTGTAGAGCCTCTCGGGTGACCCACGAAGGCCCTTACCTTTCGGTGCGAAGATCAAAGACGCTCGAAAATCGATGGGGTTTCCTCGAGACCAGCCCGATTCAATTTACCACCATCCTTTATCTTCCTCGACGGATCCTTTTGGAGGCAGAAATCGCACCGTGAGGATCGTTCACCAATAGGAAATCCGATGGAATCAACGATTCCGGTTTAAAGCAGAACTCTACGATATATTAGTCAACAAATTTAAATAGTAATGTGGTTCTTCTAAAGTATTTAATAACGGAGACTTCCCAGTGGGCAAAGAAATTATGGATGTCCTAGAAAAGTCTTTGGAATATCCCTAAGATGGCTTTTGGAACATGTCCTTTGGACATCCTAGGGATGCTCTTAGGACGTCTAATGTCAGTACGAAAGATGTCCCGAGAACGTCCTATGTGTTTAAGACCACAAAAAACTAACTGGTATCAAGTTGATGCAGCAAATGGATCAAAAGGATGCAACGTTTTGATACCTATATATTCATGATCAACTTGATTCAAATTTCGAGATCAATTATCTGTCATAAAATTTCAACTACTCAACACATTATAAAATTATTTAAACCTCTTACCTGAATGATGATCAATTGTTGATGATCGTTTAAAATTAAATTGTTGATCAAATTTTGAAAAAACTCATTTACTTAGCTCCGTTTAGTTAAATCTATGATTTCTGAGGTTGTGGATGTTTGTTTACAAATGTCAGCAAATCTCGATCAAGGATCGATTATGGATTTGCAGAACTTGAATTTGGCAGAAAGGAATGTTTTTCGAAAATCGTGAACTGTCATTCTGTTTTGTATACTGATGCTAATACGCCTTGAAGTTGTTCTCCTTAATTTGCATTGATCCTCTAAAGCGAATCATATTGAGTTGAAATTCTAGATCAAAATAACTGCAACAATCTGATACCCCAAGTTTTAGTGTGACGTCTTTAGGACATCTTTAGGACATCGGAAGTCCTACGAACGTCCCAAAGACGTTCTTGGGATGTTCATGGTTTTGTGTCCACTGGGTTGAAGAGAAAAATCAGTGAACTGTGGCGCATCAATATTTCCCAAATGCTACTACCACTTCGATCGGATAACTATTTTCTATAATGTATATTAAAAAAAATTAAAGGTTAGCAAGCAACATTATCATCGAAATTTGTTATTGCATAACAAATTTCTAGAAAATGAAGAAAAGATTGTGATCAACATGCTGGCATGACGCGTCATGCTTGCATGTAACATCATGCTTGCATGAAGCATCATGTTTGCAAGAAGCATCATGCTTGTATGAAGCATTATGCAACCTGGTAAGAAGAGAAGAATAGAAAAAAAATCAGAATCTGTATATCAATTATTACTTATTTTTTTTTACATTATTACTTATTTATTTTTTTTTATTTTCAATTATTAATTATTAGCTCAAATAAATTTACAGATTAATGTGGTGGTCCAAATGGGTGGTCCAAAAATGAATTGGAATTTTTTTTTCTCGAATTTTTATGAATAACGCCCGGAAATTTGTTAAAATCCACACAAAAATAAATCGATTTTTTTCCTAGAAAAAAAAAATATTTATAGATGGCACAAGCACCACGAAGTTTCACACGTATTTCCCATAAAAAAAGACGTTTTTGTAAATTTTATTCACAATCCTCAATATTGCCTGAATCGAGTTGAAACTCAATATTTCTCTTCACAATAAGCCATAAAATAAGAATAAAATATTACTTGTCAAATATCACCCCCATCAGTCGGTTTTATAGGGTCCCAAAAAACCCCCATTAGTGAAAAAATGGGTTTTGCGAGTTTTTGGCGCTAATTATGATTTTTTGTGGTTTTTTTCAAGTAGATTGTTTCTAATGCATGAAATATTACATTATACTGGTAGTTAGATGTTGACATAAATTGTTTAAACAATTTATTGTTGTTTTTAGCAATTGTCTCTTACAATAGAGTTAGAAAGTCGTGATTTTTTCAAAAAATTTCCACCTTTTGTCCAATTTTCAATTAGAGTGTTGTAAAAGTTAATTAATATTAACAAAAATTATTGTTTGAATGAAATATTATTATTGTTGATAATATTCTCTTTGAATAATGTTAGAAGTTGCGTTTTTTTCTGAAATTTTAAACTGTTTGATCACTTTTCACTTGAAGTAAGCTGATATTTAATTTAATATAGCAAAAATAATAGTTTAAACAAATAATTGTTGTTAATAACTATTGTCATTTATATTACTGTCAGATAGTTGCTGTTTTTTCCAGAATTTTTTTAACTTTTTTCCATTTTTCAATTAAAGTGAAGTAATGATTATTTCAAGTTAACAAAAATAATTGTTTCAACAATTTATTATTATTGTTAATAATATTCTCTTCGCTTAATGGTATAAAGTTGCGCTTTTTCTGAAATTTTCAATTATTTGTCTATTTTTCACTTGGAGTGACTTAATAATTATTCAAGTTGAAAAAAAATAATTGTTTAAACAAATAATTATTGTTAATAACTATCGTCCTCTACATTACTGCCAGTTAGTTGCGGTTTTTTTCTGAAATTTTTAACTTTTTGCCCACTTTTCACTTAGTGAGGTAATAATGAATGCAAGTTAATAAAAAGAGTTGTTTAAACAATTTATTATTGTTTATAACAATTTTCTCCTAGATAAGTGCTAAAAAGTTGAGGTTTCTTTTGAAATGTTCAACTTTGTTTCGCCTTTTCAGTTATAAACAAATGATAAATAAGCATTGGGGAGAAGCATGTTTTAAACAATCTCTTTTTTTTCGTGAATATATTTTGCTGGAGGGGGCTGATATCAAAATATGTTCAATTCCAAAATTCTTTTTATTGCTTTTTTGTTTAGATTGATTCTTTCAAACATTGGGAAAAGAGCAAAAATAATTTACTTAAAAAAGTAAAATACTATTTAAAAAATGATTCTTGTTGAGGTTCACTTATTATTTGTTCATAACAAAAAATTCGAAGCAAAACTAAAGATTTCAGAAAAAAGCAACTTTCTAGAATTACTCTAAGAGAATATAGTTATAAACAATAATCAATTGTTTAAATAAGTGTTTGTTAACTTGCATCAATTATTACCTCACTAACTGAAAAGTCGACAAAAAATTTAAGAGTTAAGAAAAAACTGCAATTTTTTAGCACTCATCTAAGAGAATATGGTTATAAACAATTATAAATTGTGTAAACAACTATGTTTGTTAACTTGCATTAATTATTACTTTAATAAGTAAAAAGTGTGTAAAAAGTTAAACATTTCATTAGATACCGCAACTCTATTGCATTAATAAAGAAGAGGATAGTTATAAACAATATAATTTGTTTAAGTAATTATGTTTGCTAAATTGAATTAATTATCAACTCACCCTATGGGAAAAGTAGACAGTTGTAAATTTCAGAAAAAACCGCAACTTTCTAACATTATTCAAATGAAATATTATTAATAATGACAAAATTGTTTCAACAATTAGGTGTGTTAACATCAATTAACTATTGCCTCTTCTTGATTGAAAATTGGACAAAAAGTGGAAAATTTTGGAAAAAACCGTGACTTTCTATCTCAATTCTAAGAGAAAATTGCTAAAAACAATAAGTTTTTTAAACAATTTATTTAAATATGTAGTTATCATTCTGAAGTAGTATTTTATGTATTAGAAACAATTTGCATTTTGGAAAACACAAAAATTCATAGCGCCAAAAACTCGCAAAACCCATTTTTTCACTTATGGGGTTTTATGGGACCCCATAAAACAGACTTATGGGAGCGATTTTTAAAAAGTAATATTTGCTTTGTATTTTATGGCTAATTGTGAAGATAAATGTCGAGTTTCAACTTGATTCAGCTAATATTGGGGATTCTGAATAAAATTGACAAAAACGTATTTTTTTCTTATGGGAAATACGTGTTAAACTTCATGGGGCTTGCGCCACCTCTAAATATCATTTTGAAAAAATGGATTAATTTTTGTATGCATGAAATCTGCAAAAAAAAACATGATACATTAAGCTATATTAAAAGGAATCTGTATTATCATTAGAGAATAACAGAAAATATTTAACGTCTTTTCAGACTAGATGAAGCTATGAAAGCAAAATTATTTTAAATAATTGTTTTCTGAAAAAAGATTCAGCGGAGCGAAAGGAAAAGATCTTTTTTCAGAAAAAAAAAATCATTTAAAATAATTTTTCTTTCATAGCTCCATCTAGTCTGAAAAGACGTTAAATATTTTCTGTTATTCTCTCATGATAATACAGATTCCTTGAAAAATTTGATTTGTACCATCTAGCAAAATAATGCGTGTATTTCTGAAAAAAGGTTCTTCTCCCGATCTCTTTAGTAGCTTAATGGGAAAGCACTTGACTGAAAATCAATAGTTCTGTGGTTCGATTCCCAGCGGAAATGTTTATAATTTTAATTGTTTTTTAATGTTTTGTATAATGTTTTTTTTTCTATAAATGTTTATATATAACAATATTAATACAGTAGTATAATAGAAATTAGGTTTCAAACCCTGACGTATCCAATAAAAATACATGTCTGCATAACGATGGAATGTTTGGAATCATCTTTTGGAGTTGAAAATATTTTTTATATAAAAATAGAAATCTGTACAAATATTAGAGGTTTATAAGAAGTAATGATTCTCAAAAAAAAATTGGTTAAGTTTAGTGATGACAGTTATTGCAGTTACCATAATTCAGAAACAGATGTCAGAAGGATGCTTCTTGGCACAAATGGAACTTCCTCTTTAATTTAAGGTTAAAAGGAATTTAATTTGTCTCAGAAAGAATCTCTTTGCAGAAAACATTATCCTTTCGCGATAAAATTCATCTCACCTTGAAACTAATTAATTCTGTTCATGTAAAAAAGATATTCAAGTGGTTCAAAACAGACGATTCTTTTGTTTTAAACCAACTTTTTCTCGGAGTGATATAATAAAGCTGCGAATATAAAATTTGGATTTAAGTTCAAAACATTTTAAAATTGTACATAAATATTTTGTATTATGAGAGCAGAAGCGGTCAGTGTCATGCTAATTTGAAATTTAAATACAACAATTTTTATAAAGTGTTATTCAAGAGTATAGAAACTAGCAGCGTCAAGTTGTAATTCGGTGTTTGAAATTACTATCATTAATAATTATTAATTATATTGAAATCAAGGAAAATATTATTAAAGGCATTGTAAGTCAATTTATCGAAAAAATTCAAGAACGGAATTTTATGATTCATTAAGGTGATTTAGATCAGTAACTTTGTCAAGACAAATATCAAGCTTTTTTTTTTTTTGATAAACACCATTTCAGCAAAGGCTTTTTTAATTGGATTGTTCTCTTCGTGAAGGACTTTAACATCGTCTCAAAGGAAATAATGTTCAGTACTGTCTTGAATATTATTGTGTAAATGGTCATTAGGAACGTTATCATAATTTAGTCTTAACACTATTCATGTGTTCTTTTTGTCTAATGTATAAGGGTCTCTTTATTTTTCCTATGCAAAATTTGCCACGAATGTAAGCAAGATGATAAACATTAGTATCAATTGGGAGCCATTGTTTATGTATATAGATCCTGATGAAGCGTGCGATTATTTTTATGATAAAATCTATAAGGCATTTGATGATCATATTTTCAAATTCGTACCAACATCCAATGTTTCAAAGTTTCCTAGCTGGTACTCACAAGAATTAATTAAAAATATAAAAACTCAAGAAAAAATGAAATTAATGATGATCCATCTCAACTATGGAATGTTATGACCAAACTCAAAGGCGAGACAAGAATCCTAGGTATCCTTCATTATAAAAACAGAGATATTACTGACCCTGAGGAGTATGTAAATGCTTTTGCTGATTTTTTCAGAAACGTATACTCAAAGACGGAAGAAATGCAGAATATAAAAGTTCGTGACACAATTAAGAAGCCTATTCTAGCCAAAGAACCGGAATTTGCACAAATTGATGAATCTCAGATTCTTCAAATACTAAATAACTTTCCTAAAAAATTATCAGCTGGCACTTATCAGATACCTTGCTTTTTAAGTAAATTCGCATCCACGTTTTCGAAACCACTAACATTTATATACAACTTATGTTTAAGAACCGCTAAATTTTCAAAGGTTTGGAAATTAGCAAGAGTTTGCCCGATTTCTAAAAATGGTTTAAAGTCTCATGTAACCAACTACAGGCCAATTTGAGTTTTATGTAACTTTTCGAAGGTTTTCGAGAAATATATAGCCCAAAAATTAACAGAAAGTTTAGAACCACTTTTTTCCCCGGAGCAGCATGGCTTTTTACCTAAAGGGTCTACTATAACAAATGTAGCTTCTTTCACTCAATATGTATCTGAGGTACTAGCACTAGCAGAGCATAATCAGGTTGACGCAATATATACAGATTTTTCGAAAGCCTTCGATAAGCTCAATGATAACATTCTAGTTAAAAAGCTTAGCTTGCTCAACATTCCACATAACCTTATTGCTACAATTGAATCTTTCTTAAAAAACAGAAAACATGTAGTACAATACACAGGTTATACTTCAAAGCCATTCATACCCTCAGGGGTACCGCAGGGTTCAAATCTGGGACCAGTCCTGTATGTTATTTACGTTAAGGACATGATGACAGGTGAAATAACACCAATTATAATTTTTGCGGATGACACAAAAATCTTCCGAAAAATTTCAACTATTAGAGATTGTATAAAACTTCAAGAAAAATTGAATAAATTTTGTAAATGGTGTTTAGAAAATGATCTCCCTATTAACTATGAGAAATGTAAAGTCATAACATTCTCACGTTCAGAGGATATTATAGAATTTGAATACGAATTACATGCTACTAGTATTTGTATTTGAAGTGTTGAGAAAGTTCCTAGATTGTCAATATCTTTTAGATAATATTCAACACTTATTTCGAACTCCGGCATTTAATTCTAGACAAAGAGAATTGTTCTATATTCCAACAACAAATAATAACTTGATTATAAATGCACCGGTTTTCCGAATGTGCAATATCATGAATGACTTTGTTCTTTATACAGAGAACAATTCGAATATTGATATATTTACGATCTCTTGCTCAGTCTTCAAAACAGAAGCAAACAATTTTATAATCTCTCGTAGAGTATAAAGGTGATAAGATCAATTATATTCAGCGTATTATAGTTAAAGTTAAGGTACATATTAAGGCATTGTACTTCTACAATTAAGCTTTATGTCCTGTAATTGGCCTCGGCTGTTGGGTATTATTTTCAATAAATAAAAAAAAATTAGTTTTTTCTAAGGTTTCCAATCGGTCTTTGTCTAATTTGATAATATTAGTGAGATTGGAATTCATACTAGAGGTCGTGCTAATTATACAAGTTTTTAAAAGTCTTTGGATGTTTTCTGAAAAATTACCAAAATGAGGAATATTACTCGTACTTCTGGGATCGAATACTTTTTTCGTCATGTGAGTAGCATCAGGGTTTAGTGTTTCTTTTGTTAAGTTCTTTCATTTTAATATAAATCTGTTCATGAATTATATTTTCTGGAAAGTTGTTAAAAAACACTGTTTTACAGTTTTCAAGTTATCATAATGGAATTGTTTAACAAACAAGAGAATAGCGGATTCATCTAAGGTTTTAAATAACGGCAAGTTTTTGTTGAAGCGGATGTAATCAACGTTTCTAAAATAAGTGATAATTTTGAAATCAAGTTTATTAACAATTTCAATCTCCAAATCTTGCATAAGCATGTCAGCTAAATTATTTGAAATATGAAAACCCATCGGGGTTCCGAATGTTTGTAATATGTTTTGTCAAATTGGAAGTCGGTGCTACCTGTTAGAAATTCTATATTCTGTTTAAACTTTTCTAAAGGTGAGGCAGTAATTTTCTCAATATAAGACCATCTTCCATCAATACTGTTTAGAAATAGTTTTAAAGGAACGTTAGTGAAACGAGAAGTTGAATCAAGTGAGATCATAATGATGTCCAAAAACCTGAAAATCTTAATTTTTCTCTATTCTGATCTTCTTATCGAGTAGCATAAAGCATCATGCAAGCAATACATATGATGCATTATGCTTGCATGAACCATCTCGCCTGCATTAAACGTTATGCTTTAATATAGAAAATATGGAGCATCATGGTTAAATGTAGGATCATGGTAGAATGTAGCATCATGCTTGCATTTAGCATCAGACTTGCATTTAGCATCATGCTTGTATGTAGTATTATGCTTGCATGAAGTATCTTGCAAGGATAATGCATCATGGTAGAATGTAGCATCATGCTTGCATGAAGCATCATACCTGCATAAAGCGTCATACTGACAAAATCCGATAACAATTCTAAAACTCTGTCAAGAATCTCCTGTAACAGATGTGTAACATTTCAGAAAACTATTATTTGCATTCTATAACAGTGCTACACCAAAGTTGGTACACATGTTCCATAGAACAGCTGTGATTTGTTTGTTCTAGGACAGTTCTCCAACATAAATATTCATGTGATCATCAGAAAACTATCCCTAGATTATAAAACTCGAAAGAGATTAAAAGGATTTAACACAGCATTGAAAACTGATCCGGATTCATGAATGAGCTTTTGAAAAATTAGTTTATAGGCACACTTCCCCAGCGCAGCCACATACAAAGGTCTTTCAAAAGTCACTTATTCAACATCAGAATATCTGACAGGCCGCGAATCGACATGACAGCCCAAAGGTTGGAAAAAAGGGCGACCAAACTGGACCCTCGACAAGCAAGCGAAGCGCGAGGAGAGAATCGGGTCTTAAATCATCTGCAAAGCACGAGCACGAGGCGTGCAAGATTCAAAAATGCGGCGAATCGATTATGCCATTTACAAGGAACAGCGGTATCACATCTCGATCATAAATCACTGTCAAATTCAGACTAATCGAAGTTCGCGATATTAATTCTTCCGGATAAGCTACGCTAGGCTAAAGTTGATCCAAAGTGAGGTCTGATCCAGTATATTTATATACCTGGTGTGAACGAAACGTGCCACAGTGGGACAATAAAATGTCCGCGGATAAATTGACTTCCAGTGGAACGTTTTTTAGAAAACTAGAACATCGGTTTACTTTGGAACATTTTTTTATGGATTTGACAAAAAATCTTATATGATTTGAGAACGTTATATATGATTTACTGAATTTTTCTTATTACAGCAAGAATATTCCAGTAAATTCAATATGAATGCCAGAATTCTTTCCACTTACTTAAAACTCTTCAAAATTGGCAAATTATTTTTTTCTTTGATGAAATATGGAAAAAATAGTAAGTTTTCAGATAATGCCGTAGAATGGAGAAATAAATAATTATTCGGTCATTCGTTCATTCAAAATTTTTTCACTTTTATTAATTATTATTGAATAAAAGTGTCTATACAAAAGAAGGCCGACGTTTCGACACCGCTTTGTGTCTTTCTCAAGCCTGTAAAATATAAAAGAGGTTCATGGATTCATGAATTATCTGAAAGAATTAGAGGTTCTCCTCAAAAGTTTAATATTAATGTTTATTTTAAAAATACCCACAAACTAGAAAATTGTTTTTTTTTTTATAAAAAAGACAAGGATGCAAAAGAAAATTTATCTAATGTAGTTCACATGATTAATTGCAATTGTTGTAATAAAGTTTATATTGAAGAAACTTGTAGGAGATTAAAGACACGAAAATATCTCGTATAAACGGAAATTTCTAGAATCAATTTTTATAGAAAAATATTTTGACATTTGTGTTAAGTTACAATCTAAATGATGGCATATTGACAATTATTACTAATGCATTTTAAATTAATAACCTTTTTTTCGATTTTCAATTTTCAAACTTTCTGGCGCGCTCACTAGAGGTACTCTACGCTTATTTATGTCCACCCTTCTCGTTAAAGGTGTTGCTTCTATTTACTTCTTACACACTCTATATCTTAATCACTGCTTCTGTCCACTGATATATATATATATATATATATATATATCTGTGTATATAATGCACTGGATGTAGGATTCAATGGAACGATCGGTGCCAACTTGAAGGCCTTCGGAGCCGCCATTTTTTAGGGTTATTTTGGTTCGGGGCCATTCGGGATAGATCGGGATATGCGGGAGATTCAAATGCAGTATGGAAGAGAATTCAAAAATATTAATAAAAATCATGTAAAATTCAGTTTATTATCAATGAGTCAATCGACTGAAACTGGAAACTAAATAAAACTTAATAGTAAGTAATTACATAAATAAAAATAATCGAACAGCACAAAAAAAAAGAAAGTCGATGGGATTTTAAATTGGTGGAATACACATTTTGTAAACACGTGGTTTAGAATATTTATCAATTGAATTATTATGAATTCTGATGAAACCTGAAATTTAGCTACACTTGCTAGTTTTTAATTAAAAATTTTAATCTTTTTAATAACTTACGACAATTCAAAAATTTGTATAACTTTTTATTAATAATATGTGTTTTACTTTGTCGTAAAAATCTACAAGGTATTAAAGAAAAGTAGAGGATTTTACATTTTTTAATTTGGGTGTTTGACGTCATAAAAATCTTTTAATTGTACGTAAAATTATTGTAGAATGTTACAAATCTATACAAGAAAATACAAGATTTCAACAAAGTTGAAATATTGGGAAACTGTACTTAAAAATTGTGTTGTATATACTAGTATTTTATTGTAGAAATGTACAAATTTCAACAAAAAAGATTACAAACTATACACTTTTAGAATCCACATCAACGTTGAGACTTGTACTTTACTGTCAATTTTTGTAGGATATGTAATATATAATTTTCTACAAGGAATTACAATAAAAATAATTTTTCACTTTTACCAAGAACTTTTGCTATTGTAATAAATCACAATGAACTGTAGTACGATTATTGAAAAACGAACAATTGTTGATTTTACAAGACGATTTTGAACAGATTGTAACGTTAAAAATATAAATTTTTCAATTTGAAAGCCTCACTAGTTAAAAAAATGTGAACTTCTGATTGAGACTTCATAAACTATTCTTAATTCTAAAATAATTTCAAATTAATAAATTTATGATTAAACGCTCTTATTCAATTCTGAATCCTATTCAAATATTGTTTCAATCTAAAATATTCCATTTTTAACCATTTAATTTGAATTTTTATAATTAATGAAGACTTTTTTTGGGATATTCAGCAATATTTTACTTGCCATACAATTTTAATTGCCCTATTCAAGAATTGTTTAACATGTATTTGAAATTATTCAATTTTTATGCATAAATAACAATGGAACAATTATCAATTTAGAAGAAATTTGAGTTAGTTTGAGTGATATTTACAAGTTTTGAGAAGATTCAAACTTAACATAAAACTGGGCAAAATTTTGAGAAATAAAAAACTAAATTTAGATTCTTGAAGATTTCGAAATAAAATTTTGAATCTTTTCATGGATCTTTAAAGGTTTTAAGAAAACTAAATAATTTTTAAGTTTGCTGAGAAGATTAAAAATTTTATTTTTATTTTTAAAAATTAATATTAAGAGCAAAATTAAAAAATATTGTAAACAGAATGCAGCTGTTTGAAAATTTCGAACAAAAAATTTATAAACTTTTCAAGAATTTCGAAAGGTTTTAAATGAATAAAAAATTCCTATTTCTTTAGTTAATTTTCAAAGAATATGTAATAAAATTTTCAAAAAAGAATCAGGATGATTTTAAGGTAATTTTTTTACTTTTGCAGGATTTTAAAAAATTTGTAAGAAAAATTCGAGTTGCTTAAAATCATATAATTTTGAAATTTTTTTGATTAATTCTTCAATTCACAGCACTGAAAATGATAGCATGGATTTCTGTTTTTTTTTCAATCTTCTAACTGTACAATGTATAAAATTCAAAAATTAAAATTTTGCAGTTTAACGACTTTTAATTTAAACAATTTCAATTGAAAAGTGTTAAAAGCTTCCATTTTATACGCGTCAATTAATTAGCGTTTAAATTAAATAAATTTCAATGTTCAATTTTGTAAGTTTAAAATTTTCCTAAATTTAACTTTGACTGCTCGAATTTGCCGTTCAGTCTTTGTAACTTAAAAAAAAAAAGTTTATCTTCAATAGTTTGAATCTTTTAATTTCAATGAACGTGATCAATTCTTTCTCAATTGTTCGATTTATATTTGCAGTCAGAAAGTTGTTCTTTTTCGACCTAGGATGACAAATATTGAGAATATTCAAAAGAGATAATGTTAAATGGCATATATATGGTGTCTAATGAATTGCTATATATTTGAAAAAAACTTCAAACTTAAGGTTTTTTGGTGTTTAATAACGATTTTTCATTATTGTCTTTTAACATTTTAATGTTTGTATAAAGTTTAAACATAGAAGCTTTTATGTAATAGCGATCAGGTACACATCTTGATTTAAAATTGTCTCATTGCAATATTCTTCAAAGTTTTATTGTACTTTTCAAGAGAAAAAATATTCTAAACCACGTGTTTACAAAATGTGTATTCCACCAATTTAAAATCCCATCTACTTTCCTTTTTTTGTACTGTTCGATTATTTTTATTTACGTAATTACTTTCTATTAAGTTTTATTTAGTTTCCAGTTTTAGTCGATTGACTCATTTACAATAAACTGAATTTTACATGATTTTTATGAATATGTTTGAGTTCTCTTCCATACTTCATTTGAATCTCCCGCATATCCCGATCTGTCCCGAATGGCCCCGAACCAAAACAACCCTAAAAAATGGCGGCTCCGAAGCCTTCAAGTTGGCACAGATCGTTCCATTGAATCCTACATCCAGTGTATTATCAAAATATCTTTGGTATTATATATATATCAGTGCTTCTGTCAGAAATCTGTTTTGTTTCAATCACCTGATTGAATATTATTGTCCGTCGTTTTTTGCAAGTACTTTTAAAACGCTTTGACTTTACGAATTTGGACAAAAATGTATTTTTGTAAATAATTTTAACCTCGTTTCTTTTACCTATGAGGTTATAAGAAAGTTAAATTTGTAAGCTCTGACTTCATTTTGACCATTTTTAACATAAGGACATTTCATACCTCATCGGTTTTATCAAAGATATTTTACCTAGATGCGGCAAGGGTCAGGAGTGGGGACGCCGTAAATATATAGCTCACTATTTTTCGCCTATATCGAGGTGCTGCCCTCTACAACTTTTCATTGTTTCCATAGCAACCGCGTCAAAGCGCGTGAATGAGTCACCGTCAATGATGAGAATGAGTGAGCCCACGAGTATCCAGGAAGTACTATGACTTGAATTATGTACTTCGTGAGTGAGCAGAAGATTTAGAGGATCAATGGATACAAATAAATGGAATTTTATACCGCAGTAAAATATTAAATTTACGTAGATCAGCATATATAGATTATTTACCAGAAATGTTTAATTTAATTTTTTAATTAAATTTGAAGCAGAATTTTTGCAATTGAAGGGTGTCGCGGCAAAAGCATGAAGATCCATCGAGATAAATTTTTCAGGAGAGAGAAAAAACCTTCTCAAAAATGGAAAAAAAAATGATAAAGTACATTCGAGATTTGATGGAGCTCTACAGATCTCAATAAACAAAATTTAAAAAAAGTTAATACTTTTCGAGATACATAGCGTCAAAAGTCGACTGCGGTCAAAACCGTGTAAGTCCATCGGAATTTTATTTTTTTTTTATTGTTTTTTTTAGGCTGAATTTCTAATAGCATAAAAAGTAATAGAAGTCTTTTCAAGAAAAAAAATTATTTTTAAATTCTTCAAACCATTTTTGTTTAAACAAATTGTTTCACAAGCGAGATTCGGAAAAAATAATAGTACCATTCGATTCTTCATCAATTACATGCATTTCGCAATTTTTTTATGGACCCAATTGGTGACGAAGTATAAATAAACAATTAAATGTTATAGAATTTGTATTTATACTGCATAGCAAGTTGGGTGGAAAAAAATTGTCCAATGCATGGACTTCATGTATTTTTTTCCGCAGAATCGAATGGCGCTATTAGTTTTTCCTTATCTCGCATTTTTAAACATTTTTTTTATTTTGTTTAAACAAATTGTTTAAAAATGCGAGATACGAAAAAAATAACGGCACCATTCGATTCTTCGGAAAAAATTATATAAAGATTATGCTTTTCGAAAATTTGTTATGTACCCAATTGGTGAGGTAGTATAAATAAACAATTATTGTTTCTTTATGTGTCACCACAAATTGGGTAGGAAAAAAATTGTCCAATGTATGCTCCTCATGTAATTTTTTCCGCAGAATCGAATGGCGCTATTATTTTTTCCGTATCTCGCATTGGTAAACAATTTGTTTAAACAATTTCAAAGTTCAAATTTTTT
>CAKNYM010037708.1:23032-38356 GCA_932195095.1 Andricus curvator | reverse complement strand
TTTTTTTTTAGATTTACAGATAAATAACTACAGAATAGACTGAAAAATACTCTACGGGGGGTTTTCGGGTCGCTGATTCCGAATCTAAAGTCAAAATTGAAATTTAAGAATTTTCAATTAGATTGAAATCAAATTCAAAACACTATTTAACGTCTAATACTCAAGTTAATGTATAGAATTCCTGAAAAAAAACAAGAATCCAACGATCAAATTTGGACAACCACAAAAAAATGCTCCTATTGACCTATTGCAATTCCTGAAAACAAAAATTTTTTTTTTTGTCAAAAATAAAAAAGAGGAAATAAAAATGAAAAGGCAACAAACCCAATCCCCTCCCTTCTCTTTCTTATTTCTTCCAAACAGCGACGAAACAACGACGCTATCTCCTCGATATCTGAAATCAAATCTCATTTTTCTTTCCTCTTTTTTATTTTTGTCCAGTGAAAAAAAAACTTTTTTTTTGTTTTCAGGAATTGCAATAGGAGCATTTTTTGGTGTTTGTCCAAATTTGATCTTTGGATTCTTGTTTTATTTTTAGAAATTCTATACATTAACTAAAGTCAAAATGTCAAAATTCAAAATGGAGGATCCAATATAGCGGAATGTCATTGTGAGAATACAACCGATTTTATTAAAAATCGTTACTTGGGGTTTTTTTATGTCGTCGATTTCAAATATATAGTGAAAATTGAAAAATATTACATGTCTGATGCAATATTGCATCAGATATTTGAAATTAAAATTAAAATCATAAATTTTTTTAATTTTAACTCTAGATTTGAAATTGACGACATAAAAAACCCCAAGTAACGATTTTTAATAAAATCGGTTATATTCTATATTGTTAGTGATATCAGCTCGGTCTTACAACTTTGGCCCACCATATTGAATCCGCCGTTTTATATTTTGACATTTTCATTTTGTATTCCAATTCGAAGACCCAAAAGCCCCTATAATACGACAAATAGCCAAATTTACATTAGTAGAAATCATTCATGCCATGTATACCATTAAGCCATTTCCCTTTCAGGGTAGGCGTGACACTAGCCGATTCGGGTAGTGTTTCTAGGTGGATAGTTTTCTTGTAGTTATAAATAACTACAAGTGTGGGCTCACCACACCCACGATGTGCCAACAGCACTCAGTATTCTTGAATGGTCACCCATCCAAGTACTAACCGCGTCCAACGCTGCTTAACTTCAGTGATCTGACGAGAACTGGGTTTTTCAGCGTGCTATGGCCGTTGGTCATGCAGGCTTAAAATAGATAATTCAATTGCATTTTTTTACAAACAGGAAGTCCTAGGCTGATTTAAAGCCCATATTTGGATTCGGCACAACGAAATCAATTAGAATATATGTGTAACATATGTAATATAATATTTAAGCGCCCATGGTATCCAATGATACAACTTTATGTCAAAAAATGTGAAATTTACCTTAGATTTTCAAGGTGAAAAATATATATTTTCAGCTTCTCCGGTATTTTTCCTCTATTCTGAAGTTATTCAACTGTAAATCTAAAAAAAATCCATCCCTGTAGGTCATCTCGGTCAAAAGTTCTACGATTTTGTCACGAACTTTTTCACTTTAGCCCACTGTGTGTCGCCCCCAAATTTTTTTGAATAAAAAAAAAATAAATAAATAAATGCGATTCAAAAAAAGTGATATTCAGAGGTTCTGCAAGCCCCATATCGTTTTTTTATTTTCCATAAGAAAAAGAGACTTTTTTGTAAATTTGGTTTATAAATATCAATATTAGGTAAATCGAGTAAAACTCAACATTAAGTCTGTTTTATAGGGTCCCGAAAAATCCCCATAAATGAAAAATGGGGTTTTGCGAATTCCCGTGAGTATTTATGATTTCTTGGCATTTCTTTAAAGTCAAATTGCTTCTAATACATAAAAACTACTTTTTACTGATATTTAGATGTCTACATAAATTATTTGAACTATTTATCGTTCTTAAAAATTTTCTCTCAGAATAGAGCTAGAAAGTCGCGACTTTTCCGAATTTTCCAATTTATTTTCAACTTTTCAGTTAGATCGAGGCAATAATCAATTAAATTCAACAGAAATAATCGTTTAAACAATTTATTATAATTCATATAGTAATATTAAATAATAAATAATATTCTCTTAGAATAATGCTAGAAAATTGCAGCTTTTTGGAAACGTTTTCACTTTTTGTCCCCTTTGAATCAGACTAATTAGAGTGAGGTAATAATTAATTCACGTTATCAAACATAATTGCTCAAAAAATTTATTATTTTTAAAAATAATATTCTCTCTAAATAATGCTCAGAAAGTTGCTTTTTTCCTAAAATATTCAACTTTTTGTCCAGTTTTCACTGAAAATGTGGTGCGGTTTTTTCTGAAATTTTCCACTCTATATCAACTTTTCACATAGTGAGGTAATAATTAATGCAATTTAACAAACATCGTTGTTAAAACAATTTATTATGGTTCATAACTATCGTATCTTAGATAATTGCTAGAAAGTTGCGGTCAATAGAAAAATTCATTTTTGAAACAATCTCTTTCTTTTCTATGAATATATTTTTCTGAAATAAAACAGATATTTGAAATATTTTTTAAATTATCTATATGAATTATGCATAATATGAATTTTTTCTAAAGTGTAGCTACTGAGATCCTTTTTGTTTAAATTAATACTAATATAGATATTTATAATTTTTTCCTAACTAAAAAGTCAAAGAAAAGCTTGAAATTCCAGAAAAACCTGCAAGTTTCTAGCATTACTTTAAGAAAAGATAGTTATCAACCATAATTAATTGTTTAAACAATTATTTCTGTTAACTTGCATTGATTATTATCTCACTTAGCAAGAAGTGGGAAAAAACTTGAAATTCCAACAAAAAACCGCAACTATCTAGTATTAATATAGGAAAAGATAGTTTTAAACAATAATACATTGTTTAAATAATTATTTTTGTTAAATTCAAATAAATATTACCTCGCTCTGAGTGAAAAGTTGACAAAAGGTATAATTTATAGCACTTTAGGTGAAAAGTAGACAAAAACTTGAAAATTTTAGAAAAAACCACAATTTTGTATTATTATTCAAGAACAGTATTATTAAAAATAATAACAAATTGTTTATACAATCATGTTTATTAACTCCAATCAGATATTATCGCACTTTATTTAAAAACGGAACAAAAAGTGTAATATTTCAGAAAAAGCCGCAACTTTCTAGCATCATTTTAAAACCATTTTCATTATAAATGATAATAAATTGTTTAAACAATTATTTCTGGTAGATTAAATAGATTATGGCCTAGATATAACTGAAAAGTTGAAAATAAGTTGAAAAATTTGGCAAACACCGTGACAGTCTTACTCTATTCTAAGAGTAAATTGCTGACAACAATGATAAACTGTTAAAAAAATTAATAAAAACATCAACAATATTATGGGATGATATTTATAAAATAATCATTCATTTGGATTTTATAGCTAATTTTTGAAAGAATCTTTTGAGTTTTAACCTAGGTTTTAACTGGATTCACAACGATTCTGAATAAAATTTAGAAAAACGCCTTTTTTCTTATGGGAAATATATGTCTTCATGGGGATTAAGAGACCTGTAAATAGATATATTTCCTGAAAAAAACGCATTTTTTTTGTGGATTTGCAAAAATTTTCAGGCGATAAGCATAAAAATTCGAAAAAAAATTTGGATCACCTTATTGCGCTATCAAGAATCGATTGTCTGTCGATTGAACATGCTAAAGTTGGCTCGAATGCTATACAAGTTTTGCCTAATAGTTTTGATTATACTTCAATTTTTTAATTTAAAAATAAAAATAATAATTTGTCATACACCAAAATCAAGGTTTGCGGCAGATTCAAAATCTGATAAATTTTCGACGATCACAGTTATAGCGGCCGACAGCGGTGATTGACGACTGCAACTTGACGCAGATACGCTTGGACACTTTTTGTCATATCTCAGAAACCCATGGAGATTATTGAAGTTTTATTGGCTTAAATTATAGACAAAAAAATTCAAAGTTTACGTACTGTAAATTTAAGTTTTAATCATAAGTTTCTTGATCCACAGCACGATTTAAAGATAAGTACAGCGGTGATCGCTGACTGCAACTTGAAGCAGAGACGCTTGGACATTTTTAGTCATATCTCGAGAACTCATTACATTTTTTGAAATTTCATTTACTTGAATAGAAGACAAGATTTCAAAGATTACGTACTGTCGATTTCAGTTTTTTACCATGAGTTTCCCAAGTCACAGCACGAGATGAAGATAAGGTAGAAAATCTGATAAATTCTCGGCTATCACGGCCAAACGCGATGATCCCCGACTGCAACTTAAAACAGATGCGCTTGGACATTTTTAGTCGTATGTCAAAAACTCATTCAGATTTTCGAAATTTTATTTGCTTAAATGAAATACAAGCTCTCAAAGATTACATACAGTGAATTTCAGATTTTTACTACAAGTTTCCTAAGTGACACTGTTAAAAATGTTTGCAATTTTAATATACATTTAATATACATTTGTATATTAAATCTAAAACCTAGGTATACGAAATCGCCATTAAGAGACTATGTTATTAAATTTCATATACCGCATATTGATCATTTATCAGAAAAGTCCGATATTTGCACTTTACAAAAATTAAAAACAATTCTGGCAGCAATTTTCAATTATAAATGATCAAAAAGAATATTTTCTCCTAGATGAATGTAAACTACACTGGTTTTTCAGAGACAAGTTCAATTAAACAAATAATTAAGAAACCTAACCTCCAAGCACCTGTACTCACGTTAAAATTCTAACATTCGCAGCGAATTTTAGGAATAATTCCACCCGTACGTTGCACTTTAATTGTAAGTAAGAATTTAGTCAACGAATGTAAGGTTATTGCTTTATTTTTTTAAATTTGACAAGATCTGAAGGTATCAAAGGACTTGTTGTTTTCACGCATTCTGTTTTACCGACTTTAATATACATGTATATTAATTTTACAACATGATGGTATATTAAAATTAATGTACGGTATGTGCAAATGACTTTACTCACATGTATATTAAATTTCGATCAGATTTTTTTAACAGTGGATATCATGAGTTAAAGTAGAGGTACAAAATTGTATACGGGGTCATTTGACGTGTAATTTTTTAAGATTTCCGACGGGTTTTTGAAAAAGTTTCCAGCTTTTTTTTTTTTCAACGAGTAATCAGGTTTCAAACTCAGAAATGATTTTTGATACTGCTAACGCTAGTCGTGTTTATAATTTCCGCCGCGCCGGTAAAGTATTGCAATTAATATGAAAATAAAAAATATTTTTCATGATGATTTAAAATACTTTTATTCCATTTGATTAAAAATATAATCATTCTAACTTTTTGATTTTCATCTGCATATGAACTGTACCATATAGCTCTCTATGCTGTTTGTATAGAACCCTTGACGTCTAAGCGCAAACGTAGCCTGGATATCCTTCGCTGGAAGTACGTTAACACCAAAGCGGATTAGTTGCGGTTAGTTAAGCACTTTAACGAACACGGTGGATGAAAACGGACTGCCTTCTTCTCTCAATTGTCGGACTCAAAAATCTGCCGGGAGTAAAGGTCTTTTGAATTTTTCCGCGGACAAACGGTTATTAAATTGGTGGTTGGACCAAAGTGCGCGTGCTGATTTAACTTGAATTAAACCTTCAACTAGTTGGTATGCTTGGGCCAAAAAAAAAGATAAAATGCGACCCTCTAGAACTCATTATCCGTCTAATACAATCCCATGACGGAGTGCAAGGTGGAAAGTGGAATAGGAAATGAAAACGAAAAAGTTTGCTGAGAAGGTCGCTTAAAAGACAACTTTATAATCACTTCTCATATACTCTCTAAATCTGAATTAGTAGAAAACTTCTAATTCGTAGTAGTTTTCTACTAATTCAAATAGTACGGATTAATTTACTGGTAATTAGTAAAAATCTACTTATTTAATGAGTAAGAATAACTGACTAAATGAATTAGTAACTATAATATCTACTAAAGGAATTGGTAAATGTATTACTGGTTACTATTTCAAAGGGTAGTTTCAAGTAAATTTAAAAACTGTTTTTTCAATGAAGAGAATTTTATTGAAATATGTTAATAAATTATTAAAGTCGAATTAGGCCCGATTAAGAAACAACGTAGTTCAATCCAAATTGAAAACATGGTATGGTATATTTTTAATTTAGAAATCTTTAACAAATTATATTACAAGATATTCTTAAATATATTGGCACCATCAAATGATTAAATAATCAAATAATACCAAAAACATAATTAATCATTTCTTGAATTTGTCTCTAAAGTCTATGAATTTGAATAACAATTCGAACAAATTTTTATTTGATAGTTGATAGTTGAATTTTGAACTAAAAAATATCAGTTTTCGACCAAAAATGAAATATTTAAATTTTCACTTAACAAATTAATTTTCCAGAAAAAAAAATGTTCAATTAAAATGATGAAACTTTTACTAAAATAGATGAATTTTGAACAAAAAAGATAAATTTTTAACAAAAGAGTAACTTTTAACCATGTAGTTTTTATCTTCAATGAAAAAGATGACATTTCAACTAAAATGATGAATATTTAACTGGAATACTTGAATTTTTCACCAAAAAAATAAAGTTCAAACAATAAGATTAATTTTGAGACATGAAGAATAATTTTCTACAAAAAAAGTCTTTTGAAGAAAATGGAAGAAATCTCAACTAAAAAAGAAAAAAATTTCAACCAAATAGTTGAATTTTCAATTAAAAAAATTAATTTTCCAGAAAACAAATTTTTCAGCCAAAGTGATGAATTTTCAACTGAAATGTTGAACCATTGCCTGGAATAGTTGAATTTTCAACTGCAAATTATAATTTTTCAACCTATAAGATTGAATGGTTAAATTTTTAATTTTGTACTAAAGAGATTTTAAACTTAAGAGATGAATTTGGAACTAAAATGTTGGGATATTCGACTGGAATAATTACATTTTCTGTTTGAAAGAAATTAACTTTTTGTTAAAGTAAAAATGGGTTTTCAACAAAATAGCTCACTTTTCAACCAAAGAGATTAATTTTTAATTAAAATGATAAATCTTGAACAAAAAAAATTAATTTTTAACAAAAGAGTTTAGCTTTTAACTCAGTGATTAAATTTGTATTCCAAAAAAGATGAATTTTAAACGAAAAATGTGGTAGTTGATATCCAAAAAATTAATTTTTAATCAGAAACAGCTGAATTCAACAAAAAAACTACTTTTCAACATGAGTTGAATTTTCAACTTAAAAAGAAAAAATTGCAAACAAGCTGTTGAATTTTCAAACAAGAAGATAAATATTCGAATTTTGAACTAACAACGATGAATTTTCAAACAAAAATATGATAGTTAAATTTTCATTTTAAGAAATTAAATAAACCAAATTAAAATTTTCGCGCTTTAAAATATACAGATGCCTTCATTTTAATAACTTATCCGGAGTTTAACAATAAGGTGGTTCAAAAAAGGTTTTTTTGAAGACAAAAGAGTTTTAGATTCTGTTCAAAATTTAGGTTAAATAATTTTTGTTTAGTTAATTACGATATAGTATGTCGACTTCCATGTAACATAGTCTGCTATCAATATTATATTTAAAAAAATCATGTCTACTGGAAATGTCTAACTATTTACAAAAAGACCATAATTTTTAATTTTCGATAGACACCAGAAACTTTATTGAAAAAGGTATATCAATATTTTTATTATATCTTCAAAGGAGGCAATAAATGATAGTTCAAATAATTTTACATTCACTTGTTGGTACGAATAACAAAATTGTTTTAAATAAGACTATTATTCAACTTTTACCCTGTTTGAAGCAACATTTCCAAGGCAGCACTTAGAAAGTTAGTGATGAAAAATCTAATTTTATTTTCTATCAAAGATTTTATACAATAATAGTAATTTTAATATTTTAATTTCCGAGAACGCTGTTTATTCTACCTAATTTCACGAGTTCACATTTTGGCTGCATTGAAAAAATAGATGGTGTATCAAGAAAACATTAACCTTTCTTAATTGAAACTCAAAAACCAGCAGAATGTATTAAAAAAATTATTAAATTGTGTTTCCTTAGCAAGTCATTGCTACTCATTGAATTAGTAAGTTGGTACTACTGAGCAGATTAGTAGAAAACCCTTACTAATTCATTTAGTAAAATAAATCTTACCATTTCATTTAGTAGAAAGTGATAAAATTACTAATTTAACAGTCAGATACAATGCTACTAACTGAATTAGTGAAATTTCTAATAATTCGGCTTTCGAGAGTAAGACTCGGACTTTTTTTTATACAGAAATTTTCAAGATCATTGAACCATTCATATTAAGATGGTTTTACATAGTCATATTATAGATTGCTGAAATTGAGTTGAAATTAAGGAAAGTCCTCTTTCAAATATAATTCTCAGCAAAAGGTATAAAAGTAATATTTTCGTAAAATAATTGGTTACTTCTTGAAACACCATTAGCAGAAAAGTCGTAACTGTGAAATAAAAATGTAAGTTTTCCAATTCCATAAATTTCCCAATTTATGTTATTTACTTCTTATTTTCTGTTTCTACTTTAAATAATGATTTTTAATAATGTTTCTCCAATAACACCCTATTTCCATTTATTCAGAAACAGAAACACACATTTCATCTTTAAAAGCATGAACCTTTGACTTTATAAAATTTAAATTTTTGCATCTTGAAAGGAGAAAATTAATTTGATCAAATCGCTTATCAACGAAGAATATACTATCTCAGTTTTATATTTTTCTTGTATTTTGAGTTAAATATGTCCAAAATTCGGTCTGTAGAATCCAGGGTGTGCGCTTTGGTTAATAGGGAGACTTGGGAGCACAACCTGATTAGTATGTGGTGTGCCTGCTGGCAAATCTCCGTATATACCTAATTCCCAGAGGTATGTATCAGTCTCAGGAAATTCACAGGAGGCCCCGGTTTCTACATTTATAACAATTATTTCGTTTCTTAGATTATATATTGGACGAACGTAAGTATGGAGCCACCCAATGATCCAGTTTCCCCTTGCTACCACCGTCACAGGACCCATATACCGATGAAAATTTCTCGCGAGGCGAACATCAGGAATCTCCGCGGGCATAACTTCAAATGTCCTAAGAGGTTCATGTACGGCCTTTAGTACGCTGTAGCAAACTAAAACAAAGGGATAAAAAATTTTATGTAAATAAATACAGTACCATCCGGGAGTATGTAGACACCTGAAAAACTAGCGTTAAAAACATGCACTTCTCGCAAGGATATCCCCGGAACAAAATATGACAGAATAATTTCTGAAAAAGCATGATAAATTCTATTAAATTCAACGTCAAATGACTGTAAAAAAAATATATCATTTCAAGACTGGTTTTCGGTATTGAAACAGTCCTCCAAAAATATAGTCTCGGGTGGCTCTGTTCTAATGCCACTTTATTCTGATGCCACTAAACGACGTTTTAGTAAAAATTTTTTGGATCAAAACAGGACTGAAGTGAGAATAAAATTTCAATAACGTAACGTACACTGTTAGAAATGGTTGCAATTTTAGTATACACGGGCATATTAAATTTCCTATATGTTTACTAAATTCATTACACTTTGAAATTTTAGTATACTTGCGTATACTACATTTCTTTTATGAAGTTATATGTATACTAAATTTATTAGGTGTACAATAAGTTTCTTTCATGTATATGAATTTCATAGTTTCTGTATAGTAAAATTCATATACGTGCTTACTATATTCAGCTGCGCAAGCGCGTTTCGATTTACGTGAGTCGGGCAACGTGGCCGGTGGCAGGCTCGTATGTCTCTGAATTTGTTTCAGTATCTTTAAAAGGTATGTTTTAATTTATTAACTTAAATGTAGCTCAACGATATGGTTATTTGAAAATTAAAACTTTGTTCTTTAATTTCATTTTTCATCTGATCATGTTTACAGATGATGAAGACGGAACCCACGCGAAACGGAACGGGTATACTGAATTTAGTATATGCGTATACTAAATTTCGAAACATGTATACTGAATTTAGTATGCGCGTATACTAAATTTCATGTACGTGCATACTAAATTCAGTATATGCATATACTAAATTTACTGTACGCTGGTATACTAAATTTAATTTCACGTTGTGCATTCTTGCTTCCATCACATGTATACTAAATCTTGTACAGTGAACTGTCACTGAAATATAGCATCTGGGTTATAAACAATGTTAGAAGTTTATAAATCCTGTTTTAAAATAATATGTTGATTAGCACTGCGAAATTATTGTTAGCTGAGAATAAGGAAACTAAAAAAAAGAAGTAAGCACTAAGAAGAAATAAACTATAGAAGATGAAGTAAAGCACATGGCGAATCCTTAGTGGAAAATAATGTTTGTATTTTACGCAGAAAGTCTCCGATTTATCTTTCCCAAAACAAGAATATTTTTAAATTCTACACCAAAAAATTGTTTACAAAATACCAGCTATTCTGTAAAATTACAGAAAAATGAAAAATCGCAATTGGTTAATATTATTTTTACATGAGGCATGGAGAAAGCAGCAGGTTATGTGCATGTGATTTTACACTGTCCGAGGTAATTTACATATTATATTTTTGTAATTTACGTTAAAAGTGACTGATATTTTTTGTCTAATCATTCTTAGAATTTCATATCCAATTTTCTTCTCAGTATTATAACACTTTCTGATTAGATTAGGTTATATTTATTCACAAGTGTCATGTGATTTAGGCATGGAAGTATAAATTTAAGGGAATAAAGGTTTTACGATAGTAAAAAAATGTTCTTAAGATTCCTGAGAAAACTTAAAATGACTTTTTATTTCGAAAAATTAAATTTAACAGAATATTAAAAAAGATTTCAAAAGACATCCAAAATTATCAAAAAATAATTTGAAACATTTTAAGTGATTTTTTCAATTTTAAAGAATTTAAAAAATTTTTTAATTTTAAAACGTTCCAAAAATTTTAAAACAAATGTAGATTCTTCAATATTTTGAAATGAAGTTTCAAAACCGTTTGAGGATTTTGAGAGTTTTCAAATTATACAAAAATTTTCTTAAGATTCCTGGAAAAGTTTTGAATGACTTTTTATTAAAAAAAAATAATAATTATAAGAGAATCTTTAAAATAGATTTCAGAACAGTTTTTGATTTATGTATAACATTTGAACAATTATAAATTTGTAAGAACCTAAAATTAAAATAATGTTACTTCTAATTCAAAAATTTTTCAGATTAAAAAATTTAATCTTTCCATTTTTAATATTTCTAACTTAAAATTGCTTAAAACGATATAATTTTGAAAATCTCTGAATTCTTTGATTCATTTTTCAATCTAGATAATTGAGAATGGTAGCGTAGATTCACGTATTTTTTTGAGTCTTTGAAATGCACAAGAGTTTAACAATTATTTATATATTGAGCGTTTAAATTTAAAAAAATTAGGCTTTAGGGTCCTTTAGGGTGAAAAATAAGTCAATATTTTGATTTTCTTTTTATAAATAAAAATTCAGTTATTTTGTTCATCATTCATCATTTTAGTTGAAAAATCTTTTTGTCAAAATTCAACTATTTTGTTAACATTTTCTAAAATTATTCTTTCAACTGAAAATTTAACTATTCCATGTTTGATTGAACATTTATCTTCTTCAGCTAAAAATTCAACTACTTGGTTGAAAATTCATATACTTTATTAAAAATTATTCTTTTAAGGTAGAAAATCAATTGTTTTGGTTCAAAATTAGTTTTTTTTTTAAATTAATTTTTTACTAAAAATGTAAGTATATCATGTTTGTTTGAACATTAATCTTCATCAGTTTAAAATTCACTTACATATATGTTTGAAAATTTATGTATATTGTGGAAACTTTTGTGTGTCTTTTGTGATAGAATATTAATCTTCTTGGTGACTAATTCACCTTTTTGGTTGAAAATTCAACTATTAGCTGAAAATTCCATTAAAAATTAAAATATTTGGTTGAAAATTCATGTATTTTGTTAAGGATTATCCTTTCTTGGTAGAAAATAATTTTTTCACTGAAAATTAATTTTTCCTTGGTTGAAAATTAGTGTTTTTAGTGCACATCAATTTTTTAAACTAAAAATTTAATTTAATTTTTTCTCGAAATTTTTTTTCAAAAAGCATTTAATCTTTTTGGTAGAAAATTTATTTGTTTGGTTGAAAATTTAATTATTTCGCTGTAAATGTATTTTATTTGTTTAAAAATTCATTTTCCTGTCTAAAAATTAAACTATTCTATTAGTTGTTGAAAATTGATCTTTTTTAACCAAATATTCATCTATTTTGTTGAAAATTTGTCTTTTTTTTTGGTAGAAAATTAACAGTTTTGGTTAAAAATTTCATTTAAAATTAAAATATTTGTTTGAAAATTCATGTATTTTGTTGAAAATTATTCTTTTTTGATAGAAAATATGTTTTTTCGAATTGAAAATAGTTTTTTTTTTTAACTAAAAATTTAACTATTCCATTTTTCGTCGACAATTTTTTTATAGACATTCAATCTTTTTGGTTGAAAATTTATCTGTTTGTTTAAAAATTGAACTATTTCGTTTAAAATTAATTTTATTTATTTAAAAAACTTATTCCTTCAACTTAAAATCAAACTATTCTATTTTTGTAAAAAATTGATCTTTTTTAATTGAAAATTCATTTATTTTATTGAAATTTTTTTGTGGTAGCAGTATAACCTTTTTGGTTAAAAATGCAACTATGAGTTGAAAATTCTATTAAAAATTAAAATATTTGGTTCAAAATTCATATATTTTGTTAAAAATTATTCTTCTTTGGTTTAAATTTCATCCTTTTGGTTGAAAATTAGTTTCTTTTTTATTGAAAATTAGTTTTTTCAACTAAAAATTTAGCTATTCAATTTTTCGTCGATTTTTTTTATGAACATTCAATCTGTTTGGATGAAGATTTAACTATTTCATTGAAAATTTATTTTAATTGGTTTTAAACATATTTCTCTAACTTAAAATTAAACCATTCTATTTTTTATTGAAAATTTATCTTTTTTTTGGTAAAAATATAACTTTTTCGGTTGAAATTTAATTATTGGTTGAAAATTTCTTTTTTCTTAATGAAAATGCAGAATTTTAGTTATAAGTTCATTCCTTTAGTTAAAAATTTTACAAATGTGATTGGAATTTTTTTTTAATATGAATTTTTTTAATCAAAAATTTAGTTATTTTTGCTAGAAAGCTAATCTTCTTCAGTTAAAAATTCACTTATTTTGTTGAAAACTCGTCTTTTTAACCCTTCAGTAGTCGCGGCTATTTTACGGGTCATATTTGTCGCGGCGATCTGACAGATCAAATTTGTGAAAACTTACATTTTTGTTCAAATTTGAGTTTTAGCTACTGCCACTAAGTGCGTACATGATTTTAGAGGCCGGAAGTAGCAGAAAACAATCTAAGAAATGAATTTATGGCTAATTTTTAGTTTAAAACCTAGAGGAACCAGGACCTTGCTTTCATCTTGATAATTTCCATTTTTTTCTTTTTTGGCGTTTTTCTTTTTGGTATTCAACTCTTGTATAACATAACTAGATATACTACGATGGTTTCACTATAAAATCAGTCTTGAATCGCAATCACATAAAAATTTTGAACACTAGTTAAGTTTTATCTTGAAATAGGAGGGTTTAGTGTTGTCTCGTTCTCCGTGACGTGTGTCAGTGGCGCTCTGTGGCGCATTTGATCTCAGAGATCACAGTAGGTAAAACCATCAATATAGTAACTTTACACAAAAAGTAGGCAATGCAAATCGCCACAGCTGATGTAATAATATGAATGAGAAAAAAAAATTATTATCAACTTTAGGAAAACTTACGATGTTAGTCGCGGCGATCTCTCAGATCAAATGCACCACAGAGCGCCACTGACACACGTCACGGAGGACAAGACAACACTAAACCCTCCCCCTTCGTCCGTGAGGAAGCTACTGGGAAGGACAGCGCAGGGCCGCCAACCTTATCTGTGGGGGAACAAAAAATACCTTCGCGCGATCTGTCAGATCGGCCGCGACTACTGAAGGGTTAAGTCGAAAATTCAATTATTTTTGTAGAAAATGCATATTTTCGAGTTGTAAATTCAACTTTTTTTCAAAAATTCGTCTTTATAACTTAAAAACTCAACATTTTAGATGAGATTTTTTTCTTCATTGATTGAAAAATCTTTCTTTGTTGAAAATGTAATTCTTCTATTGGAAATTTGTATTTCTTGGTTTAATTTAACTGTTTTTTTCTTGGATGAAAATTAATTATTCTTACTGAAAATGTAATAATAAAATTTTAAATTAAGAAATCTTGAACAACGGAAACTCGATTCTTCATTACTTCTATGAATTTGGCAAGATAGATCCTTCGAGTTTTTCAAATTACCCAATAGGCATTAAGAAAAAGCTACAACAATGCTGTAGATATTTTCGTGACACACCTATTTTTTAGAGAAAGATTCATAATATTCTTTGTACTTTATGATCATTATATATTGTAAAAAATTGATTTCAATATTACTACTAGAGATCCGACCCGAAAAATACGGAATTGAATTTTCTACGTGATGGTTTTCTGTTTATTTCATGTCGCTTACAGCTATAAAGTTGCTTTTTTTTATTCTCTTGAAAACCAAACTCACTGTCAGAGAGCCAAGCCACTAGCGAACCCTCGCGGATTGGTTCCTACACTGAGCGAAGAATTCCCGTGTAGTTCGGGTTCACACCCCAATAGTTCGGGTGCTTTCTCTTTTTTTCTGTTTCACACGAAGGTTTGGCGCGCTTGCACTACTGAGACGTGCGATCACCCCAACCATTCGGGTGCTCACCTGAAACAGCAGCGGCCGAAGTGGTGGGGCGCCCGCCCGAATAGTTGGGGAGCTTGCACGAATGATTCGGGAGATTCGAGTCGTCAACCGCGTTGGATGTTGCGAGTTCGACGTTTGCGCATGTTCGCTAATGATTTGATTTTTCGACTCATGTGCAAGCAAAGAATAATGTTTTATATTTCTCTTACCTTCGTTAAGGATTATCCAAAGAAAAACCAGATAACGAGTTACACTTTATTCCACTGACATCTCGCACATGAGCAATAAAATGGACATAAACTAGAAACAGTGACATTCGGGCAGAGCCTGATGTTCATCAGCTGCGGCCATTAGCGAACATGCGCAAGCGTCGAACGCGCAACATCCAACGCGGTTGACGACTCGAATCTCCCGAATCATTCGT
>CAKNYM010037708.1:1401-13032 GCA_932195095.1 Andricus curvator | reverse complement strand
ACGTAACGTAGCACATGGGAACGTCAAACGTCCGCGAGCTGTCACTGTAACTTTTTTCGTGTTGTTTTGACGGTTATATGGCTTTCGTCATGTAGAGTCGTGATTATCTTAAAAATGTAACAATAAAACGGTTTCTTAATAAAATTATTGTGAAAATGGCCCTGTGGAGTTTTCTACTGGTGTTTCTAAGTTTATTCATCACATTAATTATGCCAAAGTGTATCGATCCCGGGTGCGAATCGGGTTACAATAGTGAACTCAAAGAACCTGAATATGAAAAAGATAATATTTTCATCGTTCCGGAGGACCCAGCTATTAAAGCTTTATGGCAAAAAGACTTTCTCCACGAGAAAATCCTAAAAGGACCTAATGATACTATTTTGAGAATGGTAAGTGATTATGTAATTATCGTAAAACTGAAATCAAAATTTAAAGATAAAACAAAAGTAAATTCTTTTTTATTCAATAAACTGTATTTATTAGGTATTTTCACTTACTACTCGTTTAAAAAAAGTAACATTAATTTAAGATTTTGGTCGCATGAATTGTTAAAGAAGGAAAATTGAGGTTAGTATCATACATTTTGTAGCCTTCTAATTTAATCCTGAAATTAACGCCACTTTTTTGTATCCTACTCAAAGAAGACATTGACTAGACTAACTTGGTACATATTTTTTATTCTGAAAATTACTAAAAATATGAATAAATTGTGTTTGTTGTTGCACTTGCTGGCGGGAAAACAAACCGAATTTTTTTGAAACGAGTAGTAAGTGAAAATACCTAATAATGCAGTTTATTGAATAAAAAAGAATTTTATTTTATTTTATTTGTAAATTTTGATTCCGATTTTACAGTAAATATATAATTATTTACCTTTAACAAACTAGTGCCATCGGGTCCTTTTCGCATTTTCTCGTAGAGAATGTCTTCCTTTAAAAAATGTTTACTATAAACGAACTGGCCAGCTTTCACGGTAAATTTTTTCAGAATTAAAGCTTTTTGCCATAAAGCTTTAATAGCTGGGTCTATCGAAACGACGGAAAAATTAATTTTTTTCATATTGAGGATCTTCAGGTTCTCCGAGTTCACTTTTTTAACTTGATTTTCACCCCGCAGCGATACACATCGGCATAATTAATGCGATAAACATAAAAACAGTAGTAGAAAACTCCACCGGGCCATTTTCACAATCCTTGTTTAATGTATTACATTACAGGTCAAATTTGTCAAAAATTAAAAGAGGAACTGCGTTGATTGCAAATCCGCACTATTTTATTCTGCAAGCGACGAAAGTGTAGGTCAAATCCAAATTAATCATGCAGTGGCAAAATTAATCACTTTAGATCAAAATTACAATCTCCAGTACCCGAATTTTAAAATCTTTGATTTTATAAAATCAATCGAAAACTCCTTTTCTCTGCATTGCAAGCAAAGTCATGTTTTTGACTTAGTCTTGAATGATTTCTCTAAACTCAAGTTTTGCTTTTCTTGTGCAGAACATGGAAAGGAAGTTTTGTCCTACACTTTTCACTTATATTTGCAGAATAGAATGCGCCAGTTTGCTAAAATTTCTTTAGCTGATTCCAAAAAAAAAGCTAATATGCAGAAAAAGAAATTATCAAAATTAGTTGAAACCTAATTCTAATTCGTAATTTATTAAAGACTTCGAAAAATAAGTTGCCAAAGATGAAAATATTCGTTAATGGTCTTTCTTCGAGAGTGACTATACAAATTAGAGGTGTGCAGTCGTTTATTCGAATTTGTAATACAAATTTAGACACGCCTGGAAAGTTGTTTTTTTCGAAATAGAACAAAATTTAAATGTACATCAAAAAGGTTTGATTTATTAAGCTATTAAAATTTCTAAATCAAAATAACTCCTTTTTTTGTAAAAAAATGACTCCAAACCTCAAGTTGAATATTTGAAATTCGATTTATTCGAATATTCGAACAAGTCGAATTTCGAAGATTCTACTTGAATTTTTGATACATTTTTACACAAAAAAAAGTTATTTTGATTTTAAAAATTGTAATAATTCAAGGAAATCAAGGCGGTTTGATGTACAGTTAAATTTTTTTCTATTTCGAAAAATCCAATGTTCCAAGCGTTCTTGAATTTGTATTAAAAATTCGAATAAACGACTGCACGGCTCTATTCAAAATTTTCAAATATTTTAGCTTGGTTAGAAAGTCTATTTGATTTTAAACATATATCATTTCGTTATTTGTAATACAAAATAATATTTTATGATGTATCATATTACTTTTTTTGTAACATATAGATATAATAATTATATTTATTATATGGGTTATTCTTCACGGGGAGGGCACTTGAAAAACAGACGATTTTTTCAGTGACCCCAAAAACATATAATAAACATGGTCTGACCCCCGGTCTTAAAAAAAAAATTTATGAGGTTTTTTGAGGTTACTTCAGAACCCTGACGTGCTTGGGGTTTTCGGACCTCGGATTCGGATTCAGCGACCCCAAAAACATATAGTAAACATGGTCTGACCTCCAGACCCGGAAAAATATTTTTTATGAGGTTTTTTGAGGTTATGTCAGAATCCTGACGTGCTGGGGTCTTTTTAACCTCGGATTCGGATTCTCTGTTCATTTGCTTCGAGTTTAATTAACAGAATAAGCATAATTTCCAAAAAACATTTATAAGGAATTAATGATAATCGTTTATAGTTTTAACTCAATTAAGTACATAGAAATAATCAACGAGATGTGAATCTAACTCGCAAGCACGTCGTGTGAACACGCCGGTATAAACCTAACCTAAATCTGTCAAATGAAATTCAGGATCTTCAGGATCGTAACAAGTCGTAATTAGGTATTTCAGGTTTGGGTGGGCGAAATCCAAGACTCCGAGATGTCTGCACACCGAGGGCCAAACAATAATACCAATTGCATGGGACAAAACTTTATTTTTTTATTTAGACAAAAATTATTTTTCCTTGTAAGTTTTCATGATTGAAATAGCTTTTTAATAATAAAAATATTATATCTAAATTAGGTATTTCAGGGTAGGTGGCGGAAATCTAAGATGTCTGCAAGCCGAGGGCCAAACAATAGTACCAATTGCATAGTACGAAACTTTATTTCTTCAATAATTAAAAAAATAAATATTTTTTAACGTAAGTGTGTTTGCACATTATTTTTTATTTTCTAAAAACTATTCAATTAGATAAAAATAACGATTAAAAAAATTTGTCATGATTTTATTATGTAATTAAATAGCTTTTTAAAAATAAAAAATAATATCCAAATACACTTATTGTGGAAAGCCATCCGGGTATCTCCAATTTCAGTCCTTAACCCTACTTTCCCGAGGAAGATGTGATTTAAACACCTAGACTACTAGGATTAACCATTGAAACAGTACGACCTTTGAAAAGCCATCCGGGTATCTCCAATTTCAGCCCTTAACCCTACTTCCTCGAGAAAGATGTGATTTAAGCACCTAGGCTACCAGGAAGGACCTTCGGAAGAACATCCACCTCATTACTTTTCAATCATTGTAATATGAATTTTTCATTACTGAATAATAATTCAAAACGACTTTACAAACTTATGTAACTTTTACAATTAAAAAAATTAATTCTATGCATCATTTTCAATTTAAACGTTGTCTTATATTCAAATAAATAATTAATATTTATTATATTTATTAGTATGTAATAATTACATATTTATTCACCAGTTCCCTCTTTCTAAAATAATGCCACCTTTTTCCCCTTTTCTATTTTCTCTATCACATTTGAAAAGTAAAAGAAAATTTAAACAATGAAGAATTCTCATAAAAGCATGAAGTTGCAAGCAATTGAAACAATACACCCTATGCATTATTTTAGTTCTCTAGTACGTACCACTTTTCAATCTGAAGTTAGCAAAGTAAAATAGTACGAACGTTGGCATCAAAACAAGACGATTTGGTATTATAACAGGACGCTAAAAAAGTGATGCTCAATTAAAATGGAACCATAGTTTTTACAGTGATGTGCGCTTTGGTTAATAGGAAGATCTGGGAGCACGAACTGAGGAATATGTGGTGTGCCTGGTGGTAAAGTTTTGAATACACCTAATCTGGAGAGAAATTCGTCATCCTTCCCAAAAATACGGGTGTTTCCGGTGAATATATTTCTGCAAATGATATCGTTTCCTGTATTGCATATTGCACGAACATAATTATCGTGGACCCATCCAAGGATCCATGAACCCCTTGCTGCCACCATCACAGGACCCCTGTGTTGTTCATAATCTTTCTCGAGGCGAATATCAGGAATCTCTACTGGCATAACATCAAATGTCCTAAGAGGTTCATGTAAGGCCTCTTCTAAAGACTCGCAATCTGAAATATCCAGACAAAAATTTTCATGTTAATAAATCTTGTAGTTATTTAGTAGGGCGATGGTCAATTCCGCCCCAACTACCTGCGTACGGTTCCCCCGCTACGCGGCGGGCGATGGTTAATTCCGCCCTGAGTACCTAAAAACGGTACCCCCACTACGCAGCGGGCGATGGTTAATTCCGCCCTGGGTACCTACGAACGGTTCCCCCACTACGCGGCGGGCGATGGTCAATTCCGCCCCAACTACCTGCTTACGGTTCTTCCACTACGCGGCGGGCGATCGTTAATTCCGCCCTGGGTACCTACGAACGGTTCCCCCACTACACGGCTTACCCTCACTCAAACGAACTGCTGCCGTCGATCCTGGTCAGAGGGAGTTCTTTGTACCTAATAAGGACTAAAATTCAGAATATAACATATTTCCAATTTAGCACTTGGTAATTTATAAATATAATATTCAAAATCTGCGAATTATAAAGATTCCAAAAATATGTTATTTTACTTAAAAAGTTGAAACGTGAAGAATAAGTGTTCAAATTATGAGAAATTGTATGGAAAATTTTTCAGAATATTTCACTCAAATCCACTGCAGTAGCTTTCATTTATTGGTGCAATATTTTACCTAACTTAGGAAATTTTGGAAACTCAAATTTGGCCACATTTGAAAACTTAATAACTAACATCGTAAATTTAGTTTATTTCTCAAAACATCAAATTTTTCAAAATTATTCCTAGATAATTTTGTACTCCCAGTCCAAAAGAACGAATAGTGTCATCCCTAGCTCAATTTGGAAACTCATTAACAAATATCATAAATTTTGTTTACTACTCAACCAATTTATTTGCATTTGCAATTTTTTTTGGTAACAGCACTGTAGAAATTTCAGAAAATCGATTTTTCTTTATTAGCTTAAAAAATTCTTTGAACCTTTTAGAATAAAGGACAAAAGGTTTTATACGTGTTCGAAATTTATTTCATTGAAATTTCGAGCCCTTTTACCAAGCGTGATATCGTATTGATATCATATCTCAAAACTTTAAACGCGTTTTTCTCAAAACACGTTTTTTGAAATCGGCACGCAGCATAACTCGAACAATTCTCAATATTTTCAGTAAGGTTTTTTCCTACAGCTTTATAATAGCATTTCAAAATGAAGCACGTAGGGGATTTTCGATAAATTAATTCAAATAATTTTTATAAACAATTAAGTGCCGTTTTTTTTTGGTCGAAAAATTAGTTCTTTTTCAAATGCTTGCCAATTACACAATAATCAATATTTTTTCAATTCCCTAGGTGTTTCTCTAGCTATTCTCATGTAGATTAGCAAAAAAAATTTATTTTGTTCCAGATTAAATTTTGCACCCTGTGTGCTGCGTGCCGCGGAGCTCCTCCGAAAAAATAGACATTACAAAAATGTCTCCAGTGCTGCCATCTTTGAAAATTTTTTTTGGAAATTTTGTAATTTTGTACTCCAATATATGAGTAATAACTTCTTAAATTATTATAATTAAATTCCATTTCCTTCCATCAAAAAAAAAAATTATTGAAAAGACGTGTTTTTTTGTGTTTACAGTGGTGTTACTCCTTAGTGACTAATTTTCAAACAAAAAAAAAGGAATTTTTATAAAAAGAGTTAAATTTTTAACCAAGAAAGATTTTTCAGTCGATAAAGAAAAAAAGGCTGAGCCAAAATGTTTAATAATTCAACATTGAAGAATCAATCCAAAAATGTATACATTTTCCAAATTATATAATTTCAGGCAATTTTAAGCTGGAAACATTAATTTATTGTTTTGAAAAATCATTAAAAAAAATTTCAGGAATCTAATGCAAATTTTGTTATTTATTATCTTGAAACTTGAATTTTTCCCACAATTTTGTGAAAATCCGGCAAAATCAAAAAATTGCTTCAAACCTTCCAGATTCTATTTTCAAAATTTTGAAAATTAATTTTTCAAAAAAGAATTCATTTTTAGTTTTCCTAGGAATTTTAATAAAAAATTGTCATTCTTTTGAAACCTTTCAAAATGCTTAGAATGCTTTTAAATGTTGTGTTCAGAATCTTCAAACATGTACGTTTTGTTTTAAAAGTTTTGAAATCTTTTCAAGATTTAAGTTATTTTGGAATCTTTTCACAATTTCTAAATATATCTTAAACTTACTTGAATTTTTTCCAAATTAATAATCCACTAAACATTTTTTCAGTTTTTAATGAAAATCACTTTTTTGGGGTTGAAAATTAATTATTTTTGGCCGAAAATGCAACTATTCCATGTTTGGTTGAAAATTCATTTCTTTGGTTGAAAATTCCTTAATTTTAAATAGTTTTGTGACAGCTCATTTATTTTCAAACAAATTAATCTTTTTGGGTAGAAAATTAATCTCTTCGGTTGAAAATTCAACTGTTTGGTTAAAATTTTTTTGTTTGTTAAAAATACATATTTGTGGTTGAAGACTCATTATTTTGGTAAAAAATTCATTTCTTTGGTTGAAATTTGTACCTTTCTGTTGAAAATTCAATTATTTCGGTAGAAACACTAAACTGTTGAAAACTAATTTGAAAATTAGATTGAAAATTTAGATTGAAAATTTAACATTTTGGCTGAGATTTTTTTTTGAAATGAAGAATAATTATTTTCAAAATTTGCCAAAATTATTTTAAAAAACTGGGTCAATTTTTAACCAAGTAGTTGAATTGTTAACTAAAACAGAAGAATTTTTAACCAAATAGTTAAATTTTCAACAAAAAGATGGATTTTCCAGCAAAAAGATTAATGTTCTACGAAACAACATGAATTTTGAACAGAATACATCAATTTTCAACAAAATTGTTGAATTTTAAACCCGAAAATACGAATTATCTACAGAACAGTTGTATTTTGAACCCGAGAATAGGATTTTTCAACGAAAAATTAATTTTCCACCGAAAAGTTAAATTTTCCATAAAAATAGTTTAATTTTTACGAACCTAATTGAATTTAAATCAAAAATATAAATTTTGAACAAAAGTTAATTTTTCACCGAATAATTTAATTTTATACCAAATTGTTGAATGTTTAACCAAACCAGATCAATTTAGGCCCAAACATTTGCATTTTAAATAAAAAAGGATGCATTTTCATCCAGCCAGATTAATCAGCGACCAAAAAAGACGAATTTTTAACAAAATACATTAATTTTCTACTAGAAAATATCAATTTCCATTAAAAATATTAACTTTCAATTAAGAATGGAAAAGTTACGTTTTTTGTCAAAAACATTACTTATCAACGAAAAAAAAATTCAACAAAATAGTTATATTTGCAACCTGAGAGATGAATTTTCAACTGAAATGATGAATCTTAAAAAAAAATAATTTTCAGCTAAAGAGTTCATCCCAAAAGATGATTTTTTAACCCGGAAGATTAATTTTCTAAAAATGGAATTATGGAATAGTTAAATTTCCAACCATGAAGGTGAATCTTAAAAAAATGTAAAATTTTAAGAAACTCATTTAACTTTCAACCAAGTAGATGAATTTTCAACTAAAAAATATACATTTTTAACATTTGTAAATTTTCAACCGTAAATATTAATTTTCCAGCAGAGAGATTAATCCTTGACCAAAAAAACACGAATTTTCAGCGAAGTACTAAAATTTTCAACAAAATTGTTGATATTCAAAGCCGAAAATACGAATTATCTACAAAAAGGTTGAATTTTCAACCCAAAAATATGATTTTTTAATCAAAAAACCAGATTGATTTAGATCCGAACAATTGCATTTTTAACCAAAAAGGGTGAATTTTCACCCAAGAAGATTAATTTTCGACAAAAAAAACGAATTTCTAACAAAATATATGAATTTTCAACTAGAAAAGATGAATTTTTTTGGTTGAAGATACAACGCTTTGATTCAAAATATAACTGTTTCATTTGTAGAAAATTAATCTTTTGTCTTATAAAATCATCTTTTTGGTTGAATGTTAAGCTCTTTTATTAAAAATACATTCATTTTATGATTCATCATTTTGGTTGAAAATTCATCTCCATAGTTATTTAATTTCTTAAATTAAAAATTTAGATATTCTATTTTTTGTTGAAAATTGATATTTTATATTGAAAATTGATCTTTTCTAGTTGAAAATTTAAAAAAAAATGGTGAGAAAGTAATTCTTTGTCGTATTAAATTCGTTTTTTTGGGTCAACTATTACATTTTTCGTTCAGAATCCATCTTTTATGTTAAAAAAAAATCATTTTTGTTCTAATTGAAAGTTCATATTTTTGGATTGAAAAATAAAACTTTTTTTTTTAATTTTTTTTTTCTTGAAAGTTCAACAATTTGGTAAAAATTTAAACTCTTTGGTCGAAAATTCATTTTTTTTTAATTTATATTTTTGTTTGAAAATTTAACTGTTCGATTAAAAATAAACTGTTTTTATGAAAAACTAACTAATTGTTAAAAAAATATTTGTTGAAGAATCATATCTTCGGGTTGAAAATTAGACTGTTTTGTTGGCAATTCGTTTTTTTGACTTCAAAATTCAACAATTTTGTTGAAAATTGATGTATTTTGTTGAAAATTCGTTTCGTTCAAAATGTAATTATTTGGTGGAAAAATCACATTTTTTTGGTTAAAAAATTAACCAGATGGTTTAAGGTTAAACTACTTTTAAAAGAATTAATTTTTTTTTTTAATAAAAATTCATATTTTTGTCTTAAAAATTGAACCGTTTTTTTTTCGAAAATTTGTTTTTTCGCTTGAAAATTCAACAATTTGGTAAAAAGTTAAACTATATGGTTGAAAATTCATTTTTTTAAATTCATGTTTTTGGTTAAAAATTAAAATGTTTGCATACAAATTTAATTATTTGTATGAAAATCTAACTAATTGTTAGAAGATAAATTTTTTGTTGAAAGATCATATTTTCGGGTTAAGAATTCAACTGTTTTCTGGGTAATTCAGTTTTTTTACATCAAAATTCAACAATTTTTTTGAAAAATGATGTATTTTGTTGAAAATTTGTCTTTTTTGGTAGACTATTAGCATTCTTGGTGAAAAATCCATCATTTTATTTGAAAATTTACATATTTGGTTCAAAATTTATATATTATATTATATTTATATATTTACTCTTTGGTTGGAAAATTAACTTTTTGGTTGAAAACTCGTTTTTTTGTTTATAAAACAATTTTTCATCTGAAAAATTACCTATTTCATTTTTGGTTGAGAATTCATCCTTTATAGTTTATAAGTTGAAACTTCAACAGTTCAGTATAAAATTCATGCATTAATTTTCCAAACTGAAAATTTAACGATTCCATTTTTGGTTCAAAAAATATTTTTTTTAGTTGAAAATGTAATCTGTTTTAGAATCCATCTTTCTTGATGAGCGATTCATCTAATAGGTTGATTATGATAAAAAAGTCTTACTTGGTTGAAAATTAACTTTTTTGGTCGAAAATTCAACTGGTTTGTTAAAAATTTGTCCTTCTGTATCAAAAACTCATCCTTCATGGTAGAAGAATCTTCTTTCTCGATTGAAAATTCATCTGACTTAAAAAAAATTTGTCTTTTTGATTTAAAAATTCATCTATTGTGTTGAACATGCAATATATATTCCGACTAAAAATCTTATAGGAATTTAAAGTGTTTTATATTGACTTTTAAATGTTATCTACATTAATTTTATTTAGAAGAATTTACAAACGTGAAATCCGTCTTGAGCGAATGGCTACGTCATTTTTGGGGAAGGGGGGTAGTCAAAAAAATCCAAAACTGGTAAAAGTGTATTATTATCTGAAAAATATGGCAATGAACAAATGCGTCGTAGAGTTGTATCTTTATCATACATTACCTAAACGCGATGTGTAATCGAGTTTGTTTGCTTCGAAATTATTAAAATAATCATAGCAATTGAATGCATTAGTGTTCAAATTAGGATAACTTTGACCAATCATATGTTTAATATAAGAAATATTTTTTCCAAATTTGTGAAATGAGAAACATAGCTTATTCTTTTATGAATCCAAGTATCCTATATAGAATATAGATCGTATGTCGTATCTTTGAAAATATCAGAGAAAACACATAAGAACAATCTCCTAAAAAAAGGCCGAAATGTGAAATATTTTGTATAAATTTTCAAAAAACAAACTTTCCATTGTTACCATTGACAAAATGGGAACGTTTTTTTGACGCCGTGTAAAATTACAGAAATTTAGGTTACGCGCTTTTGATTTTTGACCCTTTAATTAATAAATTATTAAAAATTATATTATAATATATTTACCAATAGGATTAACGACAATGGCCAAAGTGAAGACCAAAGTGCAAAGGACCCTCATCTCTCCGGTAGGTTTAACCGATTGAAGAAAAATTCGTAGTCGCAGTCCAACTAATAAATATTCGTCAGAATATCGCGAAATATATTCCAGAAGTTACCACATTTGTCCTTCTGAATCAATTCACTATTTGTAATATTGTCTGGAGAGGAGGAACTAATTTTGTTGAGATGTTTCATTTTCTTTAATATGGGTTTCCTCCTTTAGTGGCAATGACTTAATACGTTTCATTATCAGTTATGTTTGCTGAAAGTGTAGTAGACATTTAAAAATATTGATATAAATTATTCTGCAACTTTAAAAAAATGCGTCGAATAAAATAGTGTTTTTATCTTTAGAATTCGAGGTGAAGTCGAGGCAAAGTAATATGATCCGGGACCATGTGGCTTAGCTATAAAAAATTATCACAATATTGCCCTTTCATTGTTTGAATAAAACTGAAAATATTACACAATCGTGTTCTTTTTATTTCACTTTTCCATTTGTCACGCTTCCCATTTCTAAAACCTTCTTTTAATCAATACATATACAGACCTAAATAAATTCATATATTTCCACAATACAATTATTAGTTTCCAACTATAAATTGCTTAATATTTCAACTAACCGAATTATAAATTTTTTCAAATTTTCAGTGGCCTACTTTTCTCCGGTTGAATTAGTTGAATTTCCCTAGTAATTAGTAAGATTTAACTTATTTAGATTTAGAGAGTACATCCCTATTGACAAAATCCTCGTGTTATTTTTGGACAGGATTTGCATGAGGAAATCCTCAAGAATTTTCAGATTACGGCAAGTATAACTTGCCGCTTTCCCCTAGGAATTTTAAAATCCTAAAGTATTTTCCACGAGTAAATCCTATCCAAAAATAACAGGAGGATTTCCACAAACATTTTTTCAATAGGGATTGAAAAAACCCATATACATACATATAAATAGAGAAATTC
>CAKNYM010037707.1:0-24893 GCA_932195095.1 Andricus curvator | reverse complement strand
GAATAGGGTAGGTTAAAAAAGTCACCCCTCTTCGTTTTGGGGGAGAACTCACCGTTTTCCCTTGAGAACACGATTTTCTGACGTTTTTTCTCAATTTTAGCTATTGTCCGCAAATGGAAAAATTATTTTTAAATTTTTTTCTAACACCTCTTGATAGTACCTTTCGAATAGGGTAGGTTAAAAAAGTCACCCCTCTTCTTTTTGGGGGAGAACTTACTTTCTATCGTTGCGAGCATGGTTTTTCCGGTTTTTTGTTACTGGAATCGCCTTAGCCAGTACAGAAACAGTTTCTGTGCATTTTTTTATGTTTTTGGACAATATATAAGCCGAAAATTAAAAAAAAAAAATGCGTCATATGACGTCCTAAACTTTAGTCCAATAATTTAATGAATCACAATGTCATACATGGGCTTGACTATTCTTTTTTCAATTTCAAGAGGGATATAAAAGTAATCTACTTAATCAAGTAGCATTAATTGGAAGAGTATCATGTCTAAAATCCGCTCATGATTGGAGAAAGTTACATTGATAATCACTATCATGAAATGAATTAAAAATAGTTCGCCCTCGAGAGTTGAGAAAATAACCATTAGGAGCAGTAACTCACGTCAACTCGTCGCGTATCGAACGTGTCGAGGCTCATTCTGTAATTTTTATCGCACGTGACTGAAGTCGTAAAGGCGTCGAAACAATGGAGTTTTATAAATATATGAATGTGCCTTTAGTGCCTCTATTTGTAATAAAAATAATAGTTTTAGTTTATTGTCCTCTGTCACTAAAATTGCAATAGGACGAAGCAATTTCTCATAAAAAAGAAAATTGAATAGCAGTTCGAACTCGAAAGTTCATTGCCTCACTACCCGATTCGGGTAGTTCTAGGTGGATATTTACTACCAATGTGGGCTCACCACACCCACGACGGGCCAACAGCACGCAGTATTCCTGAACGGTCACCCATCCAAGTACGAACCGCGCCCAACAATGCTTAACTTCAGTGATCTTACGAGAACTGGTGTTTCCAGCGTGGTATCGCCGTTGGCAGCAATTTCTCATACAGAAATTAATTTAAAGAATATTCCCAGTCAACATAAGCTGACGGGATCCCGGCCGGATCTTCGTGGCTTGCAAGACTCACGTCCAAGACTTGGGCGGGCAGGTGTCGTCACATGTATTAAGATCCCAGCGGGATATCTTGTAGCGGGCACTCCCGCCTTTTTCCCGCAAGTTTCTTGCACATTGAACAAATTTGTACTTGAGGAATTACAGAATTAGTTACGATGTGACGGATATCTCGTCTTGAGTTCGTCTTAGCTCATCTTGAGTTCCTCTCCAAGACGGCTATGTCTCGATGGCGGCCAGGAGCGACCCAAGGATGATAGCTTTCTGCATCCATCTCGCTAAGTGCCTTGGCATATTTTTGGCATGCGGGTATGGCTTTAAGGTTACGAACCAGTGATAGTTTCGCACCTCCGAGAGCACCTATCACAAGAACAATTACTTGTACTGAATATTTTGGGTACAGTCGTTGCAGCTCCTTTCCAAGGTCTTGATACCTCTCCTACTTTTCTTTCTCCTTGGCAGTGATGTTGTATTTGGACGAAGCCGAGAATTCGATCACGAATATAGTTCGTTTCTCGAAGGCTTGGAGCACGATGTCAGGCCTCGAGTGTGCAACGGAGACTGCTGTCCGAAAATCGTACACAGAGAAAAAAATATGCCTATAATAGTAAGAACACTAGTCATGCTTTTGTCGCAGGTTTCATTCTTGCTATCCTGGTACAAAATTCATTCATTTTAAGCATGAATCCCTTTATCCTAAAAAAAGTACAAAGCTTCATGCTTTTAAAGCCGTTATCCCTTGCGAAAATAGCTCGAACTTCGCCTTGCTACGGTTGCAAGAAAATCCATCCTATTAGAGTACGAGTACTCTTACAAAAGAGATGTTAGGCCACGCCTATCGGCGCTTGCGCGTGGCATAATATCTCTTTTGTAAGAGTACTCATACTCTAATAGGATGGGTTTTCTTACAACTGTAGCAAGGCAAAGTTGGAGCTATTTCCGCAAGGCACAACTGCTCTAAGGGCATGTGCCTCTAGCAATAACGGCATGCGCTTGATTCTTTTATAGTATAGGACATTTAATGCTAAAAATGTCTAACCTGATGCCAACATTGGTAGAAACTCATACCAATTTCGCACATGAAGTTCCGTGCTGTAATATTAAGAGCTCAGCCTACTATAACAGTGCGATTTTTTTCTCCGTGTAGATATCCAGAAAATTTAGCACTACTCGTTTTGGACAATTGACTCTATCTCCTTTGGAGCATTCGGCAGGGTAGGGTTGCGGTCAACACCGTAAGAGCGACAAAGGTGGCAATAAAGCACTCTTAGTGCCGCATTATGTCTGTAGATATACGTCGTTCTTGCGTGGGTGGGACATCTTGATAGTATGTGTTCTAGGTACTCAGCGTGTGCATTACACGCTCTGCACCTATCGCTGGGAACTTCTTGACATAAAATGCGGTCACGGTATATATACAGGGTGTCCCAGACTCAAGTGTCCGGACTTATATAGCTGTATACAAATTAAAAAAATAAATAGAAAATTCCTTTTACAAAAACCAGTTGAAGTTTTAGTTTTTGAGTTATAAAATATTTAGGCTGGTCCAATCTGGAGCGCCGTATAAACAGTCGTGTGTGCGTGAGCGGGATTCCAACGCAGTGTTATCAAAGCGAGCGCAAAGGTGGGGTTAGCGACGGGAGAACACTACGTTGGAATCCCGCTCACGCACACACAACTATTTATACGGCGCTCCAGATTGGACCAGCTCAAATATTTTATAACTCAAAAACTAAAACTTCAACTGATTTTTGGAAAAGGAATTTTAGATTTATTTTCTCTATTTTCATACGGCCATATAAGTCCGGACAGTTGAGTCTGGGACATCCTGTATATATACAGTATGAATGTTGGATCTCATAATCGGACTCTCCAGGATGAATGTGGGAACCCTATTAACGGGCCCTCCTGGATGAATGTTGGATCCCTATAGGGCCGTCCAGTGTGTGATAGTCGCGAATTACGACGAATGCGCAAGCAGAATATAGAGTTCCGAAACAGCGACTGACACCAACGAATCTACTACTCACTTGCCGCGTTTCGCTACCGTGTTTAGTAGCGAAGTACCAGGTCATGTGTACCTGTGGGTGGAAGGTGGGCCAACATAATCATGAAATACATATTATGATAATTTTTCGAAAATATATGTAATATAATATTTTCTTTTTTACCGGTGAGGAAGTTTTTTTTCTTACCAACAAATAAGCAACTCACCGTTGCTCCCGCGAGTAAAATTGCCTTTAGTTTATGTGGAATCGAAAATGACATTGAACAACGCGTTTTTGTAGACGTATTATAGATCTGGCGAAAACCGAGCTGCTGCCAGCACCCTACTGACCCCTAAATGTTCAAGATGTTCAGTGCACCTTGCGTGTACATTGCCTGTAGCTGAAATCACAATAGGATAATTAGATGCATGTCTCACATTGCTCCATATTGTCTTTACTTCATGCCTTAGCTCGCTATACTCATGGAGTTTTCTTCATAAGTGCTGGAGAACCCGTTTTCTAAAACGGTCACTGAAATATATCTATAGGAAGGTATTCATTCTTTTCAGAGTCCTAGGTTTAAGGCAAGTTCATGATGTATAATACCACCCACCACATCATGACGTATGTGCGTATATTCTGTTTGAGTCATTACGCGACAACCATCAATGATGTGCTCCATGAATTCGTTGGTATCTCCACATAATTGGCACCGGTCAACCACGTCTTGATGTAACTCGTGTTTGCGATCATTTCTGGTGCTGACAACCCTGTCCTGAATCCCAATGCCGAATCCTTCTTTTTCTTGATACAGGACGCCTTTCTTTAGCCAAATAATGGATGCCTCACTATCCACTTCATGCTGATCTAACATTTTGGGGTGCTCGCCGTGGATGGTTTTTTGTCTTCAATGCGTTTCTAATTCCTCTATGCTTTGTATCCTAATATCGAAGGCCTACTCTGAGGACAAATTCAAGGGGTGTGATGAAAATTGGCCTTACAGATAGTGTTGTAAAGCGCAACATCTCGGTTGCTGTTAAAATAGACTCGCAAACGTATAACTTGTGACTTATACAGTTTCTTGACATCTACAACCCCTACCCCCTCTATATCATGGTAGAACTACATTTTCAATCGCCGAATTACTATGATGCATTCGGTGCTTCATAATTTCTACGCGAATGGTTCTGCTTAACCTTTCAAGGTCGGTGTTCAACCATTTGATGAGCCCAAAGGAGTACATGAGGACAGGGGTGGTGTAGGTGTTGATTGCCCTAATCTTGTTTGCCGAGTTAGGAGAACTCTTCAGAATCAATCTGCGTTTTGTGGTGAAGGCAGTCGTTAGGCTTTCTTAACTATCGATGTCATTCTCAAACTCGAACTCTGGCTCTGCGGTCCCTAATTCTTCTCTGGCCAAATGCACTGTTCTAAATTTATCTAGTCCGAATTCCATGTGGATATCATTAGAAAACTGCTTTATGACATCGATCATTTGCTGCAGTTTGTTGTCTGAACTAGCGTATAGCTTGAGGTCATCCATATATAGAAGATGGGTCAGTTGATCACCATCCTCATTATTATGTATTCTAAAACCCATGAGACATGCTATTTAGTGTTTTGCTCAATGTGTTCAACGTTTAACAGAATCATAGTGCACTGAAGGAGTCTCTTTGAAAGATACCCGTTGTAATGCGTATTGATCTAGTAAATATTTTATATAATAATAATAATAATATAAAATATAAATATAAATAAAAAAAATATGAATATAATAATAACTAATAAATAGTAAATATTTTATTCTTGTATTTCAAAGCTTCATCGCACGACTTAGAAAGTCGATAATGCGTAGGCAGATTTTGTAAATTTTTAAGAATTTAAAGAAATAGTCATGTGGTACGGAAGGAAACGCTTGCTTGTAGTCAATGCATGACCGACAGATGTTGTCCTGTATCAACGACAATTTAGAAATAAAAAAGTAATTAAATAAACATTTTCCAGTGGACTGAATTGTGAATCTAAACCATTCTCGAATCCACTGGAACACAGACAAAAAATTTCATCAAAATCGGTCCAGCCGTTTAGGAGGAGTTCAGTCACATACACACGGACAGAAGAATTATATATATAAAGATATACGTAGTACCTTTGAGCATAAAGCCTGGAATTAGATATGAGTGTTCGATGATCTTCTGAAAACACCTTGCCAATGCAGGATGCACACTTGACAGTTACTTGTATCAGAAGTTGTGCACCGTGTCCGGACCTGGAGATTTCCAGTTACTCTTCCTCTCAAAAACCGCTGAAACATCTGTAGCTGTGATATTAGTCAGCTCCATTTCAGGGTTACTGCTTGTTCTTGCTTTCTCTTGTTGGATACACGCAGCGTCTAAATTGATTTTGTTTGTTTTTCCCCAAACACCCGACCAATAGTTAGTAATTTCTTCCAATTAAGGGACTTCGGTGTCTTACTGGTTATCTTGCTTTACACACAGCCCATGATAGAACCTTCTTTCATCAGCCCGAAAGTTTCGATTTTGTTGCATTCTTGCACTACGTTTCTTTTACCGACGCAGTCCAGCAGTAAGAACATTAATTCTCTGCTGTTGGGTGTTTATAATCTCATCCAATATTGCCGGTGTGAATGTCAAGATGTAACGAGGGTGGATGATTTTAGAAACATGGTGTATCAGCTTTCTGGTTCTATTTCCTTCCTTATATGAGTTAATCGACCCTATTTCAACCTTACTTTGCTGACATCCATATCCAACCTGATCTCCCATGGTGGATCTCGATCTCTTCCTGTGGCAAAGACTGCATTTATAGGCCTAGTTCTGCGGCCCAATATTCTAACGGCTGCCAAAGCTGCACAATAGACAAGGTGGTTGTACCTCTAACGCTGTTAGTGTTGCGTTCAAACGCATATGTAAAATCTTGCCGTTGGTGGTTCTATTAGTGCACGCAGATCCTTTTTTATGTTCATCTTGAGCAGAAAATGCCTTTGAGTTGGTTCTACATGTTTGAACTCAAGTGAAGCATGACCAAAATTCCTTTCAAGGTGCTGTATCTTTTCTAGCATTTCGTTATTTACATCAAAGTTAATAATGTCCGGATGTGGTTCTAGTGAATCCGATACAGGAATATATAGGAAGCTGCTGTGCGACTTCCACTCTGATGGTAGCTATTTCAATAGCCGAAAGCAATCTGTTTACTGATATTGAGCGTTTTTGGTCTGCTAGATTCTGCTCATTCATCTTTATACATGTGTTATGTCCATTTTAATCGCCTTGTTTGTTGCTGAACCTCTGCTTCTGCCTATGGTTTAATTAGGCCATATGCCTCTGGAGGATGTGGTGGTGCTGGATCATCATTAGGTTGCGTGAGAGCATCAATCGCCGCTGCTTGATCTCCCGGGGCAGCTTTCTGTAGCTTATGTTCATCATCGACGTTTTTCCACGCCAAATCAACCTGTTATTTAATCTCCACTGCATGATCTTCTGAGATGTGTAGATTAATCCTGATGCCCTTTACCTTAGCGATAAGATCTCACAGAGCGACTTTCTTTATATAAGGATACTTTGCAGCAAACTTCATCCTGAAGTTTTATCCTTTTTCGCTTTTGGTTTCAAACTTCGCACTTTGATAATAGAGACGCACCAATTCCTCTTTCATTGTGGTATCCCGCTTGATGCTGTCCCGCCGTATTTCTGTTGAGGTGGTTGGCTGTAAATTGCTAACGCTAGCCAAAGCATTTTCAACAGGCACAGTTGATGTTCCACTGTTTGCCGTTTTTCGCATATGTTCTTGCTGGCCAGCTGTTCGATTTGTGATATCTGCCTTACCATCTCACAGCTCACCATTACCACCGTCCCGCATGCTGTGGCCCCAGCGGTGGCGCATGAAAAACCCTGTTAGTAGCAATGCTGCAACCAACATATTCGCCAAAGTCATGAGAGTAAAGCTCAAGCTCTACCGCGACGCTAACGCGAGAACACCTTTGATAGGATACTATTATTATTATTATTTTATTAGCATATTATTTTATTTAGCAGGGTTTTTAATGATACTGTAGTATCTTTTATATGTAAACTCATACCTCGGATACTCATACGCTCGGACAGTCAGTGTCGTATCAGAAGTTGTTTACGTCGCGCCCCTCTGGGCGTATACTGTTCCAAATAACGAGGTATGGATGTATAAAAGATCGGGAAAATTCAGTTAGTTTTGCGTTTGTTATAGCGAAATATTAGGCTTTAATTGATTATATTTTGCAATTTACACTGACTTAACTACTATACGCGTTATTTGAAAAATGAGATGTGAATTTTAGGAATAATGAATAATTTGCGAACTTAAATGAGTATAGTAAACAAATATTACAATTTAGAAAGAAAATAATGTGCTTTGATTGTGTGAAAGTAGGAAATTCGAAAGATAGGTGTTCCTACTTTTGATATTGAGCAACATCAAATCTAGAAGGAATAAAAGTCAGAAAATATTCCATAACAAATATTCACATCTTTTTCGGATTAATAAGTTATATATATTAGGTTGGTTCAAAAAATCGACTATTTTTTTTCGAAACCCCCACATAAAAACTTCCGGAAAGGTGTGAAAAGACGCCTGTGAAAAGCAGAGCTCTTAATATTAATATTTAGAGGTCGCTCATCGCGAATTTCTATTTCCCATTTAAATAGCATGTGGAATTCTTTTTTTTAATTTTGAGTTTTGTAACTCTTGAACGGCTTAATGAATTGTTAAGACCGTAACATATTCTTGTAGGGAATTCGATGCTCTACAAAAAAGGTCTCTTATGATTTTTTCATAAATTTACTCCTTCCAAAGTTATTTAAGGTTAAAGTTGAACACATAATAAATTTATCGTTTTTTTCTTAATTTTTGGCAAAAATTTGAAATTTATCACTAATTATCATAATAGTTTTTTCGGAAATTTTATAGTTTAAAATTTTCTCTAAAAAAACAATAATCTAATTCAAATCATCACATTATCAAGTTTAACATTGTTTGAAAATTTGTCTTTTATTGTTCTTACCGAGAAAACGTACAATTTTTTAAAGACCTTGGGGTAATAAATGATGTAGCAGGACGCAGTATTGCATTAATTGATGAATACAATAACTGCTTAACACAAAAACGAGGACCAACTTCAATATCTTCTACAAGTTGTGCAAGAACATCGTCGAGAATTTCCATATTGTAACAAGAAAACATTAAAATAAGAGTTAATGTTCGTAATGATAATTTTAACGTCAAAACTTATGAATAATGTTGTTTTAGTATTAATATTCAAAATTGTTTATATTAAATTTTATTTTTATACTATACTAAATACAAAACAGTATGTTTTTAAAAGTGACGTCTTTTCATTAGTATCTGAATTATCTTGATACTTAATAGATGAAAACTACTATTTTAATAAGAAATACGCAGGTAATACATAAAGATACTGAGCTTTTCGATTTAAAAATTGTTAAACGATCTTTTTTTTTAAGAAAACTATGAACTATAAAATTTCTGGAAAAAATATTACGATAATTAGTGATAAATTTTAAAATTTTTCCAAAAATTAAGAAAAAAAACGATAAATTTATTATGTGTTCAACTTTAACCTTAAATAACTTTTGAAGGAGTGAATTTATGAAAAAATCATAGAAGACCTTTGTTGTAGAGCGTCGAATTCACTACAAGAATATGTTATGAACTTAGCAATTCATTAAGCCGTTGAAGAGTTAAAAAATTCCAAATAAAAAAAAAATTCACATGCTATTTAAATGGGAAATACAAATTCGCGATGAGCGACCTGTAAATATTAATATTAAGAGCTCTGCTTCTAACAGGCGTCTTTTTACACCTTTCCGGAAGTTTTTATGTGGGGGTTTTGAAACAAAAAATAGTCCATTTTTTTGAACCAGGCTAATATATATATATTATTTTTCGTATCTTGCATATTTTTACCGCAGAAGGGGATTTTTTAGTTTTCAGTAGTTTTTTCTGTGAATAAAATAAGAAATTCGTAAAAAAGGCTGATTAAATTCGTGATAGTCAGTTTTCACACAAAACAAATACCTTCTCATTATAATCAGAACATATTGAATAATAATAATATATCAAAATCTCTAGGTTTGAAAGCTTTTCAATTTATCATATTTGCGGCAAGTTAGATTTGCTGCATGTCACATTTGCGGCATGTCACAGTCGTAGCAAGTTACATTGCGGCACCTCCCACTCGTGAAAATATGAAGACCACAAAAAAATATCAAAAATTTGTAGTGTGACTTAAAGTGTTTATTTATGTAACCAATCACAACGTGTCTTCCCGCACCCCATGAGACTTTGGTAAATGGAATTGGGTAAAGGAGTGTGACCTACATTATTTCTGTGAATTTATCCAAATTTGTTATAGAGTTTAAATTTTTCTAAATGAGAGATGTCGCACTGTGACTTGCCACTTGTCACTTGACCTGAACCCACATCTCCGACAATTGAAGTTTCTTTAATATAATAATTTATTTGCGTGTATATGTGCTCATAATATTAATTTTAGAAGAATTAATGCAATTTTCCCAACACTTTGCCGCAAGTCATTGATGAATAAAAAACGTTGCTTCTTCTCTATTATACTGAAGAAACATAAATTTTCAGGAGGGAGTCATCGTGGCTCAGATGGCATCGTAAGCTTGTCTTATGTTCCAACACTACAGCCTTGGTAGCTACGCAGACGCGGGTTTGATTCCCAAAGTAGGAAGTAAGACTGAATGTATTTCCAAAAAGCTACGCTTCTGTCCCTTTGTGTGCTACCCCAAAGATACCCGACAGTTTGTAATTAACCTTATAGTACAGTCGCTAATGACACTGGCAGTTGATGCGACTATAACCATTCAATTAATAAAAAGAAATCAATTGTTAGGGAAGCACCAAAGTTATTAATTCATTAATTACTTGCGAAAAACTGCTAGGCTTCAAAAGTTAAATTTATTAACACATACGCATTCTATCGATTTAGATAAAATAAAAAATTCTTGTTTATAATTATGAGGAATTGGTTTCTAAACATTCTTTACGAAAAGATACACACAAAAAAACCGTAAGTCAAGAATTTTATAAAATCACAATGTTTTTTTTTCAAACCCTTTTGATTGTAGTGAAAAATGTTGAGCACAAAAAATTACAAATGTCTAGCGATCAGTTTTCCACTTTGCTTTCTGATTCCGTGCGTGCGCAATGTATGCGTTCTGTTAGAGTGCTGTCTTGCTGCTTCCACTCGCACGAAATAAAAGAGTTTATAACAGCTAATTGGAAATAGGTTCAAGTATTTATTTCAACCTCCTCATAAAAACATTGTAAATGAAGTTGAATCATTTGCACATAAACAAGTAGTTGCGAATTTTCAACCAAAAAAGATGAATTCACAAAAAAATGTAATAGTTGATATTTTAGTACAAAAAAAGATTTTTCAGACGATAAGGACGAATTTTCAACCAAAAAGGTTAATGAAATAGTTTAATTTGCAATAAAAAAACGAATTTTCTACAAAACAGTTAAAAATTCTACAAAATTGTTGCATTCCCTACCAATCTGTTGAATTTCCAAGACAGCAAGACGAATTTTCTATCTAAAACAATTGAATTTTGTCCCCAAAAACATGAAATTTCAACAAATATTTATTTTCAACTAAATAGATGAATTTTCAGTTAAAAAAACTTAATTGTTTCCCCAAAAAAGTGAAGTTTTAAAAAAGTAGTTCAATTTTCAACCCAAGAGATGAATCTTCTAATAAAATTATGAACCTTGAACAACAACAAAAAGACGAATTCTCTATGCAAAACAATTAAATCTTCTACCAAAAAATATCAAATTTCAACAAATGTTAATTTTCAACTAAATGGATACATTTTTAGTTAAAAAGATTAATTTTCCTTCAAAAAAAGTGAAGTTTCAAAAAAGTAGTTTACTTTTCAAATAAGGAGATGAATTTTTAATTAAAATTATGAATCATCAACTAACAAAATGAATTTTTAAGAAATTAGTTCAACTTTCAACCAAGCAGTTGCATTTTCAACCTGAAAATATGATTTTTCATTAAAAAATATAATAGTTGATATTCTAATAAAAAAAATTTGAATTTAAAATAAAATACAATTGAATTTTTAACCAAAAAATTTATTTTCTATGAAAAAGACGAATTTGAATCAAAATGCATACATTTTTAACCAGATAGTTAAATTTGACCAAGAGGATTAATTTTCTATCAAGAATGAGGAATTTTCAACCAAACACTTGAACATACATTGGTTGAAGAAAATTCACAATGACTCCCTCTGACATTTTTTCTGGATCCACCCTTGATATTAACAGAGTAATAAGCAATATTTTTTTTTATTATTCTCGAATTAATTCTTACGGGTAAAAGTTAGTAGTACGTATTTGTACTTCTTTATTAGCTTTTTTTCCATCTATGTAATAGATAAACACAACACACATAACATCATAGTAAAATCTTATATTTTGCATCCTCATTGTTTTTTTTTTAAATTTGTTAATTATAATTGTAAGTTTTGTTTACATTAATCAAAGAGTATTCAAAACACTTTTTGTGTCTGATTTATACACCAAAATCTCAGTTTCTGTTCCTCCGGTCTCGGCCTTCCTAGAACTGCTGGCCCACGCAGTTTCTCAGCTCGCGGGGCGAGAGACGGTTTCCGCTCGTGCATGAAAAACACCAGCAGCCTAGCAGAAAGAAGCAGTTCGCGGGTACTCAGTCGCGTATACCGCGCAATATTATGTATTCCAATTGGAAACGGTTCAAACGGTCCTGACTGTATACGTTTGGATTCCCCCGATTTGTGGCCGAGGCTATTCGCAGGTAACCCCCGACACAGGACTGAAACCGAGAGTTTGGTCTATTATTCAAAGTGTTTTTAAACCAATTTGTCGTGTTAGAATCAACATTTTAATTTTAAAACTGAAGCACGTTGAACGTTGGAAGCAGCAAGTGAACACTGACAGAACGCATTCATTGAGTACGCGGGGAGTCAGGAAGCATAGTGGAAAACTGATCGCTAGACGTTTGTCAAAAAATTGTAGTTTTTTGAGATATTTAAGACTGTTATAAAAGAGCATTATGGAAAATCTAGGTCTTTCTTTATAAATGAGAAAAACTACAAGGAATTTTGTATTTGCATCGTAAAAACTAGTGTCACTCTTAAACTATTGACTACCTGAGAAAATTTTTTGCTGAGCAAATGTGTAATTTATTGAGATGAAATGCACAATTGCATATTTTTCCAGTTATAGTACGTTTTTGACCAAAATCATGCAAAATCAGCGTGATTTTAATTTTGGATCGATTTTTTCGAAAAATAGTGTTTTACTAAACAATGTTAAAAACAGAAAAGTTTTATTTTAATGAGTTACACAATTTCTGTGCAGAATAGTTTTATATAAAAGCAATATTTTTCAAAATAAATCATGAAAACTGTGAAAATAGAGGTCGTTTTAAAAATGCAATGTACCTCAGAAATTCAAATGCATATATATTTATTTTGTACTATAGCAATTAAATCGATGTAAAACTGGTAAATTTGATGAAAAGTAGTATTTTTTTAGTTTTTGACTTACGCATATATATGTGACGCGATCTGAAGAAAGACCCCTAAGCGGTCAAACGTAAATTTTAGAGAAGAAGCAGGAGAAGTGGCGACGGGCCGATAGAACGACATAGAACGACAATGTTTACACGCTTGTACTAAATAAATGATTAATGATGGATTTTTTTTAACTATACCATCTTAAAGAGCAAGTTCGAATCTACGTAAAACATTAAAAATCATAGAGTCGATTTTTGGCAGCTTAGGGGTCTTTTTCTTCAGATCGCGTCACATATGGTAAATATTTGTTCTACAACTACTCTTTGAAATGTAAAATTGGTGAAAAAAAAACAAATTAAAGAAATGTCACATAAACTTCTGATTCGAAAAATCTAATATTTCGTTTTGGCCACTAACAATTAGGCAACCTGCTGAATCGCTGACATGGTCACGCATAATTTTTGCTGAAAGACAATTCTGGAATCAACCATATATAGTTTATTAATTATAAGGCAATATATGCAAGGGTGGGTCACGTTTAAGTAAAGGTAATTTAAATTTATTTGAATATGCGAAAAAAGTTAATCCTAAAACTTTAACCACAATTGTTGGTACAATATTAACACAACTAGAAGAAATATCATCGAAATATGAAAGAGAATAAATGTGAGAGATAAGAAAAACTTATTTTGAATATTAAAACCAACGACATGACTTTTAGACGCTAGGAGAATGCACTTTCTTTGCCTAATCCACTAAAGAACCTCCCCACCAACAAAAATCTACTTTGGTTTTCCAAAACACACACGAGAAGGCGAGGAAACCATACTCGTCTCATATAAAATGGTTTTATTTGGAAGGCAATGTGTGATATTTTTTAATTATGCATGAATGAGTTTGATTTCGTCTCGAATTTTTTTATCAGAAGCAATGACACAGTTGGAAGTAAGAAAGGCTAGGAAATATACTTCGAGATTGTTTCTTAAAAACATGACAATCAACTAAATAATGGATTTTATCGACACTTTTTGAACATAAATAGTTCAATGAATAGTTAAGTATTCCCATGGCGTAAATCACTGTTCTCAATAATTTACTGTAAATTATATCAAACATTTATTAAATTTGTCGTAATATAATCTAGAATAATTTCCCCTGTAGTTCAATTAAAATGTTTCAATGTTTTTCTGGGTTTTATGAGAGAAAATTCATGTGAGATTGTATACTACAGTCTGCAGTAAATTCACTTCGAGTCAGAAGTAACTTTTGCTAGACTGAAGACAGAGGGGACATTCAGCATGTTCTAGAAAATGTTTCACTAAAACATGTCCTCCAAAGTGTAGAAAGTTGAAGATTTATTAGTAAAGCTTATACCATGAGAAACTCGAAAACTTTATGACTAAAGTTTAATTCCAGCTGGACATTTTCACTAAGTACAAAATTGTATTCCTTCAATAAGATATCACCACATATATAATATATTAGCAAATTAATTTGTTTTATACTGTGAAATATTTTTTGTTTATAAATTGCAATTTGTAATTTTGTAACTTTGTTAACTGGATGGCAAATAACTGAAATCATTACGCATGTCATGCACGTTTTTTTATCACCCCAAAAATAAGACGTTGGTGTCGAATGTGGAATATATCGATATCGTCTGACACGATAGAAGCTAAATTAAGTCGTTACTGAAATTTGCGATCTATCGGATATTAGATATCCGGAATCCACTGGACACGGCGCAGTTATAAGCACAGGATGTAACTTAGTATTTCTACTCCTATAGATATGAATTATTGATTGCTCAATTTCGGGTCTCTGAACGACCATACGACTATCTTTTGTACATATTTGTAAGGGCGAGATAAATGATCGAAATTTGTTCACGCTCAGGCGGAAAAGTAATATATAGTTTATATGTTGTGGGCAAAATTATATAAATTTTTGATTTATTTCATACATTTTTTTTGTATGGAGCCAATAAAAAATATACATCATTTTGTCCACTATATATAAACTATATATAACTCTTCCAGCTGGGACGGTGTCCATTGAAGAAAAACACTTCAGTATTATACATATATAAAGATAATACAATATCGAGCAATTGACATTTTTATAGAGTTCTAAATTAATTTTATTTAAAGTATATATGAAGTATATTAATCTAAATATGAGGAATAATATGAGGATTAATTTATAATTAGAATTAGAACTATATTTGTGAAAATATCTATATTTATATATTTTGTGCAAAGTGAACGATTTTTAACTCTGCTTTTATAATATTTTTAAGGTATTCTGTTACGAATTCAGGGAAATTATTAAGAACAAGCTTATACTAATTTCATTTTAAAACGTATACTTCAGCTTCCAACAATTTTTCTTTCGAATTTTGTTTAAAATTTAGCATTTAATTACTGCAGATATTACCGAATTGAATCCCCAATATCAACATATTTATGATCACGTGAGGTACTCTTTATTAGTTTAGGTCTCATGTAATTATGAATTGGTCAATTTATTACCAAAAGTGATTGAAACCGATGAAGATGTCCAAATATCTGAGATGTATTGTTTTATAGAGATAATAATCTCGAACGATTAATATGCCAGGCTTAAAAAAATTCACATAATTCCATTAAACGACTGAAAATAACTAGATTGTTAATATTCTGTAGGATTCATGCAAGTATATTATCATAAATTCTGCACATAGAGAAAAAATCTCAGGATAAATTAATTGTGAATATTAAGTTCAAAGACGATCATCAAGTATTTCATAAATTTTTAAAGCACTGATTAATTTACAATATTTTAAATAACTTTAATTCTAAATTCATTTTTCAAATGTTAAATAATAAAGTTTCCATTTAAATGCTTGTAAAAACTATTTAAATGTAAGTATTAATATTATTATACCATTAGGCCATTTCCCTTTCGGGGAAGGCGTGACTCGGTGGGTGAGGATATGAGTGATGTGAGGTATAGATTTTTTAGATTGATCTAGAATTCTCGTGTTATTAATTTAAATGAGACGTTCGTTCCGCAACACTGCTCCGACCCAGGTTCCTGATCAATCTCTCTAGCGATCACCCCAAGTGAAGAGCCTCACAAGGTTGTTATGTGTGGTTTCTCACTTCGGCCCATTAGTGTCCAAGGTCTTTTGTTCCAGGTGTCATTCACTCTACTGTCACTCTTTTTATAAACTACTTGTCGCCACACTTTTCTGTCCTGGCATACTACTCTAGCTTCCTTCACGTCCATGCATTTTTTCGTACAAGCTCTCGTGTTTCTATGGCTTCTTATGTCTCTTCGGATTAAGGTCTCATTCACCATGATAAAATGGATTTCTGTTCTATCTTAATTTTAAAATAACATTCTAACCATTCTTTCGGCGGTCTGCCTCTGGGCATTCTTCCAAACTTATCTTTATACACTTGTTTCGTCAGTCGTTCATGTTTCATTCTTTCAACATGTCCGAACCATCTCAACTGATTTCTTTCCCATATGTCAACTAGTGTCTCATCTATACCACATTCTTTGAGGATTATCTCGTTTCGGACTTTGTGCATCAGTGTTTTGCCGCACATTGTGCGCAGTGGTTTCATGCCAATCACGTTAATTTTACTCTTGTCCTTTTCTTGACATGTCCATATCTCGCTATCGTATAGTACAGTCGGTATAAATATAGAATTATGTATGGCCATTTTAGCTTTTTTTGATATGTTTTTATTTGTGAGAATGGACCCAGCTCTACCGATAACCTACTTACCCTCATTTATGCGCCTATCTAACTCCCCATTTATTTTTTTGTCACTAGTGAATAGGCTACCCAGATATACGTACTTGTCAACTTGTTCTAATCTGTCATCATTTAGGACAATGTTGCACATTGTTTTCTCACTTTTTCCCTCAAACACCATGATTTTTGTTTTATTTACGTCAATTTTGAGGCCCACGTTCTTCATGTTTGTATTAAGTTTATTCAACATTCTTTGCAAGTCCTCGATTGATTCTGCCATAACAATTTTGTCATCTGCGAAAGCTAACCCACGTACCCTCACTGTCTCGAGACATACACCTTCTTCGTCGAAGAGAGCCGTTCTTAGACACTTATCCATAAATGTGATAAATAGCCATGAGGATATAACACATCCTTCTTTCACGCCTTGCATAATATCGAAGCAGTCACTCAGTTTCCCATTAACCCTCACACTCGGTTTACTACCTGCATATATTGTTTGTATTGCTTGTAGGAACCCTCCATTGAGTCCGCATTCTTTAAGGACTTCCCAAAGTTTACTTTTATTCACCTTGCCAAATGCTTTTTCTAGGTCAATAAATGCACAGAAAACTTTCTTTCCTACTCTCAAACTTTTTTCTGTAATTTTTTCAGTTGCTTTTATCTCCCTTTCTTCTGTAAATTGGTACGATAATTGCTTTTCTCCAATCGTCTGGGACTTCTCCCATATCGATATATAAATTTATCAATTTGCACAACCTGTGAGGTATGTACCTGCCACCTTATTTAAGCATTTCAGCGCTAATACTGTCTACACCAGCAACCTTACCGGTTTTGAAGTCTTTAATTATATCTCTAACCTCAGTGACATAGACTTTCTCAATTGGGGTTTCTGATGCATTATGTTCTACATATGTCGCAGTTGTGTTGCGCTATAGCTTCACCTCCTAATAATTCTTTAAAACAGCCTTCAAAGCATCTACTATCCCGTTTATATCATATAGCATTTCACCTGTGTTGTTTCTCATGCTGACAAACTCTGTACTTCTACTTCCCTTCATCTCTTTAAAGAATAGTTTCATGATTCCTTCAGAGTCGTTTTGTATTTTCTTCTCTTCTTCTGTTCTGATTTTATCTTTACTTTCCTTGACTAGTCGTTTAACTTTCCTTTTTACATTCTCATCATAATGAGAAAGTATTGGTTTTATGTGAAAAATGACTTTCGCGGATTCCATCAAATGTCGACGTTTTATGCCCCCTGAGTCAGAAAAAATAGTTTTTACGTCGGTGTCTGTCCGTCTGTCGTTGTCGTTGTCGTTGTCGTCGTCGTCGTCTGTATATCGGATAACTTTTGAAAGACTAATCGGATTGGATTGTGCTTTGGCACACAGTTTCAGGGGGCAAAAAAAAAGATCGAGTTCGTTAACCAGCCATTTTGGATGAAAATTCAAAAAGTTAGAGCATTTTCAAAATTTTTTAGACCATTTTTTTCTAAATTTTAAAATTATATGTGAGGCTGCTTATAGCACTTGAAAATTCAAACAATTTATCTTCACGACTTTTTCTGATAAAAAGAAAATTGTCCGAGTTACAGCATTTTCAAAATCCCCCCCAAAAAAAGAAAAGTAACATTTTCGGCCAAACAACGCACGATACGAAAAAAAGTCAAGATAGGAAAAGTGTTTCTTTTCGCACGTCCTACAAGATTATCATAACGACTTTTTGAATTTTCTTGAAAAATCGAAAATTCATATTTTTATTGCAAAAGAAATAATGAAAAATCAAAAAAATCAATTTTACGGTCAAACTATGCAAGATACGACAAATCATGACGGGACTAAAATTGTGCATTCAAAAAAGATCTACAAATTTCAGTATAAAACATCAACTAATTGCGACTCTCTCGGTTTCCATTCCTTGTCCTCGGGCGGGGGGGCGCCCCCCGTAACAGAAGTTTTGGTGGGACTGACGTAAGAACTGGACTCTCCACTATACGACGAAACACTACTTAACTTGGGCATGATTTCGTTCTCTTGTACGCTTTTTTTTCTTTTCTTGCTGGGCTGCCTGAATTTCATCATTCCACCACACATGACCAGACTTTCTTCCTACCATTGCCGTACCACACCCTTTAATCGCAGTTTTAACAATGATATCCCGTAAGTACAGATGGTCCAGAGACAGTGTGGCAACCTAGCCGGTTGCCGCCATTTTAAGTACAGGTTCGCCGAGGTATATCTGTAGTGTAGTATATATATATATATATATATATATATATATATATATACTTTTTATCTATAGTATATGTATAAGGAAACTTAAAATGGCGGAGCCAATCAGCGAGAGGTACACTAGGTTGCCACACTGTCTCTGGACCCTCTGTACCCGTAACAAAGTCCACGCGCCCTCTACATCTTCATTGCTTCTAAGCGCCTCCCAAGTTGCCCTATCTATGCGTTCGTTTTTTTTGTTTTCTTTCTTCTCCATCCCCGTCCTAAGTTTATTTTGGAGACTAGAAGTTAATGATCAGTATTGCATTCAGAACCCCTCATGACTCTTGTGTCTTTGACTAGTTCTGTTAGTCTTTCATCTGCAATAACGAAGTCAATGATACTGTTGTTAGTTCCTTCACATCAAGTGTACATGTGGATCATTTTATGTCGAAACCAAGTATTCGTAATAAATAGGCCCTTTTCTAAGCATAAGCTAACTAATTTATCCCGCTATGATTTTTTCTTGGATCCCCAAAATTACCTGGCACCCTTCCTGTATCTGTATCCTGACGTTGGACGCCGACCCATACGCTCATATCTCCTAGCAGAATTATTCTTTCACCATGATCGCAAGTACTTATTGTATCATTTAAAGTGTCCCAGAAAGCGTCTGTGACTTCTCTCGGATCACTATCAACTGGGGCGTATCACGCTATGATAAATAATCTTCTGATTCCTACCTCCATTCTAGTCCACAACAACCTGTGGGATACAAAACCATGATCTTTGAGATGTTGTCTTGCCTTTTCATTCATAACCAAACCGACACCTTGACTACCATGTGATTCACTATCTACTGCTAGCCATATTTTAAAACCGCCTTTCAACACCCCATTTTCTATGTTTCTACTTTCGCATCCCTTTTTCTTTGTCTCAGGTACACATAAAATACCTAGTTTCCTAGCATGCATAGTTTCTCGTTCTCTTACTTTAAGATCATTCACTCCTCTAGCATTCCAAACACCCAGTCTCCATTCATCGCCTGAAACTCGACCTTTACATTTACCGAGTGTATGCATTTCATCAATCAAAGTTTCAGTCCATTCCGAGGCTATTTTATTGTTTGTATTATTCATTGTTTAGATTGTACACCCAACTACCACCTTTATGCGCGAAATTAATTTTGCGAGTCGAAATCATGTCCAAGTTAAGTAGTGATTCGTCGTATGGTGGAGAGTCCCAGTTGGTTGGTGTTTTATGCTGAGAAGGTCACCAGTCTTCAGCAGCGTTATGTTAGACAGGAGTTGATATGTTCCCATCTGCCAATTCCGGCCTACCTCTAGGCACGGAAACAAAAACTTATATATATATATATATATATATATATATATATATCTATTTGAAGTAAAAATCATTGAATATAAATGTCCGCGCCCCCCCCCCCCCCCTTCCGATAAAATATATGTAACGAATTACTTTAGCTATTATTTGCAATATAATATACTGAATGTTAATTAATACCAGAATGATTAAGTAGAAAATTATCGATATATTACAATGAGAACTCTTCTTGGGACTCACACCCATTCAAATAATTGCGTGCCCGGGAGACAAAGTAATTAACGATACAAATGAAATTACGTAGATCAGTTTAACTTACTAATTTGTATCGATGAAACATTTTAAGGATAGAAAACATATTATGTTGATGAACTGACCTGGTGAAAGGTCATCTTCGCTGAGAAACTGTGTGGGACTGGGTGAGACTGACATTACCAGTATAATAAACTATGCCATTTCCTTATTTACTTTCTTTGTGGCAAGTATTTGACAGTTAAAATTTTTATTTTTAGAAGTACTCTTTAGGATGTTTGTTTGTCAATAAATTTAAATTAGAAAATCCAACTGTTTCATTTAAAAAATCTTTAAAACTGTTATGTGACAGGTCGACAGTCAGTAACGGGGACATTAAAAACAAAATTGTATACTACAGTTATAAGTAATAAACTTGATGTAAACTTTATGTTATATTAGTTTTTTTATTATAAGAATATATATATATATACAGTAAAAAATGTTAAATGGCCAATAAGTGAAGAAATAAACACATTCTACTTTGGGAAAATGTATTCAGAGACGTGGAATTTGGTGACATTTTGGCCTTTAAAATGAATGCTCTCTGTTACTAAAGTTGAAATAATTAGTCCCCAAAGTATCATAGAATAAGTCACGTTCCATCAGATCCAATAATTACAATTTCTTAGGTGAATGGAAGGCAGTAATTTGCTCGGGGGAAAATATTGTTGATTTTTTCAATCTTTGAAGTAATAATATTTAAACAAATTTAAACCATGAACATACAATTTAATTTTTGCGCAGTTACTACTAAATTGAATGTGAATAACTCAAGAGAGAATAATTAATAATTAAACCTTAAATATTGACGTCGAAGGTCTACAAATTCTCAAATTTAAGCTATTCAAAATTGAACAAATTCCAATTGACTAATTTTTAATTTATCAAATTTTCTAATTTAAAATGTATATATGACATAATTTCAGTTCAGAAAAGTTCGAAATTCAACAATATTTTTATATTGAAGGGATTAGAATTGAAAATGAGTTATAAACAGTACAATTCTATATATTCTATGTATTCTATGTATAAAATCCATACTGTATTTAGTTGTGAACATCGACTGGATATAAAATAGAAAAATACTGTATACATTTTTAGAATTAAATCATTAGTTCCCTGTATTTAAAATTTAGTCCCAAAACGTACATTATAGACGCTGCTTTTGAATAATTTGAAATTGAATTAAATTAGTATTGCTACTAACGATGATGCAGTAGATATCGAGTTCATAATTAAGTAACTAGTTCCTAGAATTTTAAACTCAAACATTATAATAGAAATTTTGTATAAGTATTAACTGGAATCTTGACAATTCAGATCATCACATTGAATCTTCTTACATTTAAATAAAAAATGTGAGTAACACAATCTGAATACAGGCTTTAAATCAAAGGAAACTAATGGCTTGAAATAAAAAAAAAGTGATGAACAGGCGAAAATATATATGAAATTAATTTTCAAAATTTAGAAAAAATGTGGCTTTTTTATAATGGTATACATTTTTTTGCAAAAACAGTGAGAGGAATAAGGAACATTTGAGTGGTAAATAAGGCAGAAAGGCCACATTCATTTGAGTAGTGTCACCCTAAAACTAATTTCTCGCCCGATTTGCTGCTGGATTGTTAGCACAAGGGGGATTTTAAGTGATTGGATACGTTTCCCATTACTGACAGGAAAGGAAGTTCAAGCGGTGTGCCCAGGCTCACGCTGTTCGATGTTCATCACGAAGAAACAAAGTTCATGTACATACAAAAGATCGATATACTTCCCTAGTATGTTAGTTGACGACTCGAAATATGCCGTAGAGTCGATATCCTTGAAAGTCCTGGGTTTACCCTACCCAAACACCCACTTTTAGCCCTTCAGTTTAGCTAATAATGCCACCGACTTTATCCTTCAAGTAAAAAGATAATAAACAGGCAACGTGGCCTCATAATGATAAAAAAGATAAGATCTAGTCTTTATTGATTTGACTATTCGATAAAGAGAATGGAAAGTAATAGTCATTTTGAAATCAATTTTGTTACGGCGCACAAGTTTTAAGCCTGTTTTTTGCCTTAAAAGAAGAGACATTTTTTAAAAACAGTACTGTCTTCAAAGTGCTTTTTTGTTTCACTTCACTTTTATCATTGTTTCAATAATTCTAACTTTAATACTATGAAAATTTAATCAATTCCAACTTCAAAAATATAACAAAATTAAAATTATTAATCCATTCCTAATGAAATAAATTCCCATTAAGCCATTTGTAAATATATTTTAAAAATGGCATTATGAAAAAACACTTCTGTCACACAATGTGTATTACCATTAATATGCATTTTTGAGCCAAAAATATTATTTTTGAAAAAAGGCGCTTATATCGTTATGCAGGGCTACCTTCCAAAATTTCTCCCTCCTTATTTTCATCTAGTATTTAGCAGGAGGTAGCGGGCTGACATTTGCGTGAACAAGCAATGCCTGTGTGTTGTTAATGTTCCATACTTAATATTAATGTTTTATGTTTGACACACGTTTAATGAATATCAAGGGAAAGGGCCAAAATTGGTCTCGAAACATTTTGGAGTTCAGTACTTTAAAAAATTGTAATCGACTGATAATTACAGAGATATTTTTTTATTTTATTTTTATTCTATTCTAAATTTTTCGCATTATTTCAATGCACGTACAGTTTTTTTTTCACTGGCGAGTTAAAATAAAACTGTGCGTGCACTGAAATAATGCGACAAATTTAGAAATTAGGCAAAATGAGCCTCGGTGCATATTTTAAATATAAAATGGTTTGAAAGTTTCTAATTTGACCCTTTAACGGTCAATCCTAGAGCCCGTTGAATAAAAATTCTGAAAATTTTCAGAAATACTTTATGGTCATTTTTTGATCGATTTTAGAATTAAAATTTTTATAGTTTTCTCAGTTTTTGTTGAGTATAAGATAACATATAACCACCTTACGAGATGCGGAATAGTCCACTTTGATTTAATCCACGTATTTATTTTTCTCAGGCAATTGAAAGAATTAAAAATTTTATTTATCAAAAAACAAGTTCCAGATATATATGGGTGGATTATGAAATCGAAATTCGCGGTGGCGAATCTTTGCCAACAACAAAAAAAGCTGCAAAGAATCTTTATATGGAATAATCATGTATTTTGGACCTTTTGTAGATTGTCGGCGCAAAATTCTCAATCGATTTTCCTAAAACTTGACAGCTGACTGAACAACCATTAAAAAACAAGTTTAGGCGTGATTTTGTTATATCTCAGAAACTGTGAGATTCATGAAACAACAAAACATAAAAACCAACCATTTTTGACCTGCGCTCACCTCTAAATTCTAATATGTCGAACCGATTGGTATCAAATTTTAACGAGAAGCGACAGATTTTTGATAGATTTTGCAGGAATTTTCGATATCTATATTAGTTTTTAAAATGGTACATATTTAACGTAAAAAATGAAAATTCAGATATGATATCAATAGTAAATTTTAAAAAAATGATGCATCTTTTATTCTAGAGAATAAAATATATTTCTATAAAATCTGATAGGAAATAAAGTATCGGTTAAGTTCCTACTCTTTCCATTTCGAATTGAAATTGAAAAAGCCAATCAAAATTTGAATGAAATATTATGGGACCATTTTACATAGTTAAGGAATAACTCAATTTAATTAATTTTGTTTTCAGTTACAAAAAAAAACATAAAATGCCCTGAAGAAATTGTTTAATAAATTTTAAGAAGCCATATTAGTCATTATAGAGTTATTTAATATTTGATGGCGGGACTGAATGTTACAAGTAAAATGATTTTTGTGAAAAAATTCTGAGTATGGGAGATTTATGGTATAAAATGATTTCACCAAGCTGTATAATGTGTAAAATAACTACTTAACATTTATTTTGAAAATTTCTGTAAGGCACATTATGAAAAAGTTTAAATTCCCAAATTACTTGGCGAACTTTGATTTCACAAATTCATATAATTGTACTTGGCATATTTCCTGCATTGCAGATGTTTTTGATGAGATTTTACAATATTCCGAAATGTCTAAAATTGCTACGCAGTATAAAATTTGAATAATCAGTGAAGAGTTTGATCAAATGGTCTATGAAGGTGATAAAGATACTATTTTTTAACATTACGAATTTGTTTTCCATGAGTTTTAATTATTACGTTATTCTGTCGTACTTGAAGAGTTTAAATCAGCTATAAATTCATTAACACAAATGTTTCAACATATAATAATAATCATCTGCGAATCCTAATAATTACTGATGAGTTATGAGTTAGTTATTCCGCGATAGAAGTTAATGGGCGAAGTACTGAAAAACAACGTTTAAAAAAACTGAGTTTTTTTCTATCCAGAAAAATGAAGCTCATCGTTTGTACTATCGTCGTGGTGTATCAGAATTATATTCTTAAGTATAATATAAGTTAAAGATTGTAGTTATAATTACTATTTTGACAGGTTAAAATGACAAAATCTTCCCTCAAATGAGAATTTTTTTAATTGAAGCAACTACAAAGTTTGGAGCATTTGAATATGATATCCTTTCAATTTTTAACTGACTTATTGGTG
>CAKNYM010037706.1:39640-63758 GCA_932195095.1 Andricus curvator | reverse complement strand
GATACTACACTTTGATCTTAGCCATAGGGCCGAGAAGCGATACTGAATGTTGTTTCTGCCCCGCTTATATACACACTACACGAAAGCTTCATTGCGAGAGAGATCCCGAGAGACCGCGCTGCGACCCAAGCGGTCCGCGGCCGAAACTCCCGACTCCCGCTCTCCGAGCAAACCGAGTCTCGACGCGCCAGACAGCCTACTGGAGCGTCGCGCGCACTCGCAGTACCCTACGCGCGGAATTCAAAACATTTAATTCAACAAAAATATAACATACGAAAAATTGAGCTGGAAAATCGATCAAAATGGTCGGAAATAAAGAAAAGGGAGAGATGTGGGTTGGAAAAGGGAAAAAAGGTAAGAAATTAGTTCTAAAGGGGGCCTAAAATGTCATAAATAACTTAAGGTCAGAAATAATTTGTGGTTGGACGAAGAGAATTTGATTTAGACGAAATTTAAAATACGTAAAATAGTGAGATAAGGGTTGAAAAAGTAGTTTGAAACGGTCGGAAATAAGTTTGAAAAGGAACACCAAACTCAGGAATTAATTGGGCCAGGACAAAAAACATTTCATTTTGTTTTCTGATAAAATTGATTTATAAATGTTTCTAAACATTCATTGATAAAAGAAAAAATTTTAATTTTAAATGATTTTTTAATATGTATCAGTAAAAAAAATTACTGGTGCCGACAATAAGATTTATGAGGAAATTTTGCATGATTTGGGTTTTATTTTAAAGGATTAAACCTAATTTTTACAGATTTTAAAATATTTCGAAAAAGAATTTGGAGCACTTTAAGAATTTTTTTTATTTAGCAGGATTTTAAAATTGTTTAGGAAAAGTGGATTCAGGAAGTTCCGAATAAATTGAAAAGTAAGTTAAATTTTTAGAAGATTAAAAAAATGTCACATATGTATATTTTAGGAAAAATTTTAATCTTTTTAAAAGATATTCAGAAGGTTTAGAACTTTAAAGAAATTAAACAATAATTTGAAATTGGAAAAGATTCAAAATTTTTTTTAACAAACTGTAGATTCTTGAAGATTTTGAACCATAAATTTGCAAGCTTTTAAAAATTTTGAGATATTTCACGAAATTAAATGAATTTTCTTAGGATTTTTGAGAAAACTATCATTGATTTTTTATTTGGAAAAATTATTTCAAACAAAAATTTAATCAGATTTCTAAAATTGTCAAAAAAATCTGGAAGGTTGTAAGGCAATTTTTTTTAATTTTGAAGGATTTATAAAAAAATGTAGGTAAAATTAGAGAAGATTTCGAACTAGAAATTTGGAAGCTCTTAAAGAATTTTGCAACGTTTTGACAGAATAAGCAAATATTCTTAAGATTCCTAGCATAATTTTTAATGATTTTTTTAATTTAAAAAATTAATTTTTTAAGAAAATTTAAAAAGATTTCAAAACGTTTCACAAAGGAGTCGAAATTTTTTAAATATTTCGAACAATAATCGTCAAAAAAATCTGGAAGATTTTCCCAAGTTTTTTTTTTTTCAAAATATGGAAAAATTTCAAAAACAATTTGTTTCAAAACAAATTGGAAGCGAATGAACAAATTTTCTTAAAATTCCTGGAAATTTTTTTTATGATTTTTCATAAAAAAAATTTTTTTTAAACAAAATTTAAGAAAATTTTAAAAGATCTAAAAAGATTTCTGAAAAATTTGCAATATTTGTATGCAGTATTTACAATGTTAAAAGATTTTTAAAAATTTTAAGAATATTTTGCGCCAATTTAAAAAATATTTAGGACTATTAGAAGTTTTGAAGAGATTAAAAATATTTTAAAACTTAAATCTTTTCAAAGCTTCTAAATTTTTTTTCAAAAATTTCATGAATTTGCAAAATTGCTTTAAAGTCTTTCATATGTTTTTTTTTTAATTTTGCGAAATTATTTTAAATGTTTTCTTTTAAAGTTTTGTTTAAAAAAATAAAAAATCATTTAAAATTTTCCCAATAATCTTAAAAAAGTGTCTTTGATTCTCTTGAAACCTTTCACAATTCTTAAAAAGCTTTTTTTTAAATACTCAAATTTTACATTTTGTTTTTAATTTTTTGAAAACTTCTCAAGATTTAAATTTATTTTTTTTATTTTTTTATTTTAAAATTATATTTAAAAATTAATTTTTTTAAAAGAAATCATAATTTTGGTACTGTTTTTAGATCTTCTAAAACTTATAAATATCTTTCAAAATTATTTTAAAATTTTCTTGATATTTTTTTTAAAATCTGCAAAATTAAAAAAAAATACTTTAAGGCCATGTGACGAGTGGGTCACGTGACCGGATTCCTACCTTACCGACCCTTTTTTTCAAAATCAACTTACGTTCACACGAAACGCGATATCGAGTTGAAAATTTGAGATATTAAATAAGAAGCGCTAAGAAAGGCGGCTCTGGTTCTAAATTTTAATAATCATGAAAAAAGTTTTTTTTGTAAATAATTTTTTTTTGCTTTTTTCATGATTATTAAAATTTAGAACCAGAGCCGCCTTTCTTAGCGCTTCTTATTTATTATCCCAAATTTTCAACTCGATATCGCGTTTCGTTTGAACGTAAGTTGATTTTGAAAAAAGTGTCGGTAAGGTAGGAATCCGGTCACGTGACCCACTCGTAACATGGCCTTAAAACATTTCAGATTCTTCTTTGACAATTTTGAAAACCTTTCGAAATCTTTTGAAATATTCTCTTTGAATTAATTTATCAAATAAAAAAAATTATTTTTGGAAATTATTTCATTCACTTCAAACCTTTCGAAATTCTTAAAAAGCTTATTTTTGTCGAAATCTAAATTAAAAAATTTTTTTTAATATTAAAATCTTTTTAATTCTGTTTAGAAATTTTATGAAATAATTTTGAATATTTCGAAATAATTTCCAATTTTCTTTTAAAACCCTTCCAAATTCAGTTATCCTAACATTTGTTAAAATACTGCAAAATCAAAAAAATGGTCTTAAAATAACCCAGATTCTTTTTTGACAAATTTTGAAATATTCAAAACTTAAAATTAATCTTGTAACGTAATATCTAAACCGTTTTAAATTTTCCAAGCAATCTGTTTAAAAAATTAATTTCCGATCATTTTTCCAAATTATGAAAAAGCTTCTAAATTGTTTTCAGAATTCTTGAAAATAAGTTTTGGCTCATAACTTAATTGGTCTGATCTCTTTCAAATATTTACACTACAAAAATAATACTTGAAAAATTATTTAAAATATTTCTTTGATCACAAAATAGATTTATAAAGTGTAAAGTAGAATAATTATTTGATTTTACTCCTCAAAAATTATTTATTAGAAAAAATATTTGCATAATTTTTAATGAAAATTTGTGTAAAAAAATATCTGTAAATACATATCTGAATCCGTTGTTTTCGCGAACATATTTTTTATTTGATTATACATTTATTATTAGAACAATTCTTTAATTGTTTAGATTCGTAAACTTTCCAAGTCCCGAAAAACCAAATATTCAAAAACTAAACTTCCCGAAATTATCAAATTGTTGACAATTTCTTTAAAATTCCCAAATTTCAAAATTTCAGAATAATAAAGTTCCCCAAAGTTTTTGATACTACCGAATTTGAAAATTCCCGATAATAGATAATGCCGGAAATCAAATTGACGACACAGGAAAATTGCTGAATTGCAAAATTCCCGATTTTGAAAAATTAGAAAATTGTTAAATTATAAAAGAGAAAATGATAAATATATATAAAAAATAAATTTATTTAATTAATACATATTTTTTATTTCACGTATTATTTTATATTTGCTCATTTATTTATTCCACGAACAAAAATTTTCAATGCGAAAACCGCTGGTTCCTTATTATCTTACTGCAAGGTGACTCAGATTCGTCGATAAGAAATTTTCTTGAATAAACACCACATTTTACAAAACAACATATTTTTAGAGAATGAAGGTGAAATCATTCCTTATGGTCCGGTTTTGTCTCTTATCGATTTTTTTAATTTATTCAATTATTGTAATTATTATAATGATTATAATAATATATTATATAATATATAACCTTAATATGTTAATGTAATAATTATAATTAGTTAAAATATCTAAATTTTTTTTAACTTAGAAAATTGATTCGCCAGGGAATAATAAATACGTCTTTATGAAGAAAAACTTTGATTTATTTTTATGAAAAATGAAATTGTGCTATTAATTATTATCAATTATTAAAAATTCGAAAAAGTGTCCTATTGGTTCAACAATTACGACAAAGATTTAAAATCTGCACATTTTCCCATTGAAAGAGAATTAAGAGTTAGACTTTTTTTTTAAAATCTTCAGTTGAAACAAGTCAATTTTTAACCAAAGAAATAAATTTTTGACTAAAATGAATCATCAACTCAAAATTGTAATTTCTGCCAAGCAGTAGAATTAAAAAAATATCTAAATTTTCAACCAAGATGATTAATTCTCTACTAAAAAGGCAAATTTTTAACTAGGTACATTAATTTTTAATCAGATAGTCTTATGTTTGAAAAAAAAGTATAAATTTACAACAAGAATCGAACAGTGAAATTTTGAGCTGAAAATTAATTTTGAACCAAAAAAGACGAAGTTTTAACTAAAATTATGAATATTTGAATTTCCGTCTTTTTAAGTAGAAAATTTCATATTTTTTGTTGAAAATTCAACTATTTCGTCAAAAATTCAATTTTTCTTAGTTGCAGAAAATTGTATCCAAAATGTTGAATTTTCAACAAATTAATAAAATTTAGAATTAGAAAAGGTGTACTCATATAAAATAACTCATAAAAAATAATTATATTCTCAACGAAAAAGATAAATTTTCAGCCAAACAGACTGAAATTAATTTTCAATGAAAAAAAAACAATTTTCAACAAAATAGTTTACTTTTTAACCATGCAAATCTGCGTTCAACTAAAAAAATAAATCTTCAAGAAAATTAAGGTTCAACCAAACAGTTTAATTTTTACTCAGAGGTATTAACTTTTCGAACAAAAATGGAACAGTTACATTTTCAGTTAAAAGAATTAATTTTCCACACTAATAAAGATAAATTTTCAGCTAACACAATTAATTTTAAATTAAAAAAATAACTTTAACAAACTAGTTTAATCATTAACCAAGGAAATGTATGACAATTAAAATAATAAATCTTTTCAAAAATTAATATTCAAACTATCAGTTGAATTTTTATCCAAAAATATGAATAGTTGAATTTTCAATCAAAAATACAATTTTTTTCAAGCAGAATGGAATAGTTACATTTTCAGTATAAAAAATTTATTTTCCACAAAAAACATGAATTTTCACAAAAAATAAAGTAGTTAAATTTTTGGCTAACGAATCTAATTTTCAACGAATCTGCACAAAAAATTTTTTTTCAATGAAATAGTTGAATTTCAAACGAAAAACATGAATTTTCTACCAAGGAAAAATATTCCAACAAATTTTCAACAAAATAATTAAATTTTCAACCAAAAGTACACTTTTAACAAAGTAGTTGAATATTCAACAAAAAATATGATTTTCAACCAAAAAAGAACGAATTTTCAATAAACTGGTTCGATTAAAAAAACAAAAATGTTCAACAAAAACCATTAATTTTTCGTCAAAAATGTCGAATTTTCAACAAAATCGATTAATTTTTAACCAAAAATTTAATCGTTACATTTTCACTCAACAAACTTAATTTTTTTTTTCAAGGAAAACCATTTTCAACAAAATAGTTCAATTTTCAAATAACATCAATGTTCAAAAATTTATCTTTTTTAGTTCAAAAGTTTCTCGAAAAAATAAATTATTTTTTCTAAATTATTGTTGGAATTATTTTATTTGTGCAATTATTTAAAAGAATTGATCAAAAATGTATTTATATGATTTTTATAAATATTTTTGTAATCAAAAACTTAGACTTATTTTCCTAAATGCACAAAAAAAAAGATTTTTTTTTGAGAGGGGTTTTGAAACTGGATATAAGGTATTAAATAAAAGAATTTGTAATTATTCATAACAATTACAAACAACTACAAGAAAGCTGTTTTCTCTCTGAAATTATCTGACAATGAGCTAATGGTTACTTTTGAACTGGATACAAGGATTAAAATTTTTTTCTGTTATTGCTAGTAACAATTCTTATAAAAAAATATCTGAATCTGCCATTTTCCCGTAGAAAATTTTTTTTCTCTAATTAAAAAACTTAGATTTATAATTTCTAAATACAAAAATCCCGTTTTTTTGCTAAAGTTATCTGAAAATAGGTGATTAATATAACTTTTGATAACAATTTCGATACATAAACTTTAAATTGTCGTGAACTTTATAATTTGGGGACTTTTGAGTTTTCTTGTTGAGTTATGAAATAATAAATAATAAAAAAAAATAAAATACTTTTATCCAAAGGAAATATTTTTTATTTTACGCATTATCTTATATTTGATTATTTATTTATTCTACTGACAAAAATATTCAATATGGAAACCGCTTATTCCGCATTATCTTAATACAAGGTAATTTATTTTCGTCAATAACACATTTTCGTGAATAAACACAACATTTTAGAAAACAAAATATTTTTAGAAAACGAAGGTAAAATGATTTCTTCTGGCCTACTTTTATCTCTTCTTAATTTCCAATTTGTTCCATTTATTCGATAATTGTAATTAAAAAATTAATATAATATATATATATATATATATATATATATTAATAATATTCTAATATATATATAATTATAATTAGTTCACTTATCTAAATTACTTTAAACTTAGATCTTTGATCTGTCAGCAAATAATAATTACATATCGTGTAGAAGAGAAAATTTGATTTCTTTTTATGAAAAATAAAATTTTTGCATTTTTCTACAAAATCGAGAAAAGATAAGAATAAATCAACAGAGCAAAGTTGATCTTTCTCGAAACACTAAAAACAAGTCTTTTGACGCTTTTCTCTATCTTGCTTTTTTATTTCGAAAATCATATTATAAAATAATAAAAAATTATAAATTCCAACAATTTTTTTTGCATTATTTATAAATTTTTGAAAATGTGCAAGAAATTTGTTTGCTTTTTTTTGATTGTGTTAAATATACATTTTTTGGAATCTTCAACTACAAAAATGAATTTGTAACCAAATAATGGAACATTAAAAAAAAATTAATTTTTAAACAGGAATGAAATAGTGAAATTTCCAGCTCAATGATGAATTTGAAAAAAAATTACCAAAATAGTTAGATCTGCAACCAAAGAAACGAATCATCAGCTGAAAAAATTGATTTTGTACCAAAAAGATGAATTTTGCACAAAGTACATTAATTTTTAACCAAATAGTTTAATTTTTAAATAAAAAATAAGAAGATTTCAAAAAAATGTAGATTTTTAATATAGATTTGGTAGAAATTGAATCTTTAATCCTTTTCGCTTGAAAATTCAAATATTCGGATGAAATTAAATCTGTTTTGGTTGAGAAAAATTTGTATGTTTGGCTGGAAAATTCCACACTTTGATAGAAAATTAAATTATCTGGTAAAAAATGAACGTTTTCGTTGAAAATTCATATTTCTGGTTGTAAATTCAACTATTTAGTTGAAAAATTGTCTTCTTTGGTTTAATTTGTATGTTGAACTATTTGGTAGTTCATACACCTTTTTGGTTAAAAATGAATTTCTTTGTTATTGCAAATTCGTCTTTTTGGGTTTAATAATTTATCCATTTTTATAGAAAATCTTTTTTGGTTAAAAATTCCACTATTTTTCATTATCGTATTGTTTTTAAATAGCTGTTTGGATTTGAAATAACAATAATTTTTAAAAATATTAGTCAATGCCGAGGAACCATAGAGGAACAAGATTTCTATAACTAGGGCAATAATTTGAAAAAAAACACTATGCAATTTTAAAGTTAAGGAATCATTTTGAAAAATACATCAAACATTCAAAAAATTATTTTATTAAAATATTGAATTACGGTATTTTAAATACATAAATCAATAATATTATTTAATATTGTAATAAATATATTATATAATATAATATTATATATATTGTAATTTTTATATTGACGATTCTGAATAAAATTTCCGAAAACGTTTTTTTTTTCTTTGAGAAATACGTGTTAAACTTCATCGAGTGTGGAAGCTCAAAATATCATTCTCTTTAAAAAAAAAAAAATAAATAATTAATTTTTTTTTGATTCAAAAAAATTTTCGGGCGATATGCATGGAGGTTCAACACAACAACAAAAAAACAAATTATGTTTAAACCCAATTTGTTAAATTGTTTTAATTCGTGTATTTTAAACATTGTCGGATATTTTATAACTCCGGAATTTTCCATCGCGAATTTTATTATTCGGAAACTTTTAGTCGTACCACGAAAAAAAAAATTAATCAAATAATTAGTTAATCAAATAAATCAAATTCCCGAAAAAAACTATAGATTTTACTATTGAAAAATGATAAAAAATTATAAATTCCAACAACCTTTTTTGCATTATTTATAAATTTTGTTAAATGTGTAAGAAACTTTTTTTTTTATTGTGTTAAATATACACTTTTTTGGAATCGACAACTAAAAAAATGAATTTCTAACCAAATACTTGAACTTTAAAAAAAAAAATTTCTAAGCAGGAATGAAATAGTGAAATTTTCAGCTCAATAAGGAATTTATAAAAAAAAACAACTTATTTTTACCAAAATAGTTACATTTTCAACCACATCAGAGACGAATCGTCAGCTGAAAAAATTGATTTTCTACGCAAAAGATGAATTTTGAACAAAATTATATCAAAAAATAAAATTCCCGAAATGTTCAATTCCAGAAATTACGAAATTGCCAAAATGTAAAAATTCCGAAATGGAAAATTCCCGAATAATAAGATTCCTGACAGAAAATTTCCGAAGTACTGTATTTTCATTGAATAAATGATACTTAATAAACAGTAATATTTTTATTTGTTTAAATTCGGAAATTTTTTGTCGGAAATTTTCTAATTTGGGATTTCTATATTGCGGCAATTTTATAATTATTTCAGGAATTTTATTCTTCGGGAATTTGACAGTTTCGCGAATTTTATTTTTCGGGATTATATTATAATGATTTAGCTAAATTTTCGAAGTTCTTTCAAATTTTAGAAATATTTGTAATTTCTTCAAAACTTCTGAAATTCCTAAATATCTTTTAAACTGATTCGCATTATTCCTAAAAATTTATTAAAAACATTCAACACTGAAAAAATTGCCCTAAAGTCTTCCAGATATTTTTAAAGAATTTAAAAAATCTTTCGAAATCTTTTTAAATATCCTCATAACAATAATTTTTCAGAAATAAAATTATTTTAAATTTTCCTAGGATTCTTAAAAAAAATTCAATTCTCTTGAAACTTTTCAAAATTTTTAAAAAGCATATACATTTTTTGTTCGAAGTCTTAAAAAATCTACACTTTATTTTGAATTTTTTTAAATCTTTCAAAATGATTCAAATTTTCCCAAAAGCTTTTAAAAATCTTTCCAAAACTAAACAATTTTTTTATAGTTTTCGAAATATTACTAAATATTCTCTTAAAAGTAATTTTTCAAAATAAAAAATTATCGTAAATTTTCGTAGGAATTAAAAATATTTCATTCTGTTAAATTCTTCCAAAATTTTCAAATGGCTTCTAAATTTTTTGTTCAAAATCTTCAAAAACCTATATTATTGTTTTCAGTTTTTCGGACACATTTTTGTTTTTAACAATTTTTTTGAAAAAATGTCAATCTGACATTCTCCCGTAGAAAAAAATTACTTTTTTTAAAATTGTTTGTCGAATTCCCTTATTTTTTATATTTAACCAACATAATTAGTCCAACATTTAATTATTTGATTGTCATGAATAATTTCAAACACAAAAATTTATCATATTGAAATACAAAAAAGTGTTTTTCTCACTTAAACTATCCTAAAACTATTCACTAATTACCCTTTCTTTAAAAAAAAAACTCAGTTCATTTTCCAAAATTTTTTTATAGATTTTACAGAAAATCTTATATGATTTGAAAGTGTGGCATATTTATTTTTTTGGCTGAAGATTCAAAATTTAATTAAAAATCCATGTTTTTGTTGAAAATTGATCTAGTTTATTTAAATTTTGTATCTTTTTGGGTTGAAAATTTAACCATCGGGTTCCAAATTCATTTTTTTTGTGACTTTTTGTAAAAAATGAATTTTTTAAGTGAAAATTTAACTGTTCCATGTTTGGTTTAACACTTATCTTCTTCAGTTGAAAATTCAGCTATTTGGTTGAAAATTTCTGTATTTTGTTGAAACTTTGTCTTTTGTGGTAGAATATTAATCTTCTTAGTGACTAATCAAACTTGTTCATTGAAAATTCAACTATCAGCTTGAAAATTTCATTAAAAATTGAAATATTTGGTTGAAAATTCATCTATTTTGTTAAAAATTATTCCTTTTTGGTAAAAACTTAATTTTTTTGTTCAAAATTAGAATTTTTATTGAAAATTAAAGTATTATATTTTTTGTTGGAAACTGATCTTTTTCAGTTGAAATTTCATCTTGTTGGTTGAAACTTAGTCTTTTCTTCAATTATTTTTTTTTAACTAAAAATTTACTATTCCATTTTTTGTCAAAATGTATGTTTTTTCTGATAGTCATTTAATATTTTTGGTTGAAAAATCATCTGCTTAGTTGAAAATTTAACTATTTAGTCGTAATTTCATTTTATTTAGTCAAAAACTTGTATCTCCAACTTAATATTGAACTATTCTATTTTTTGTTGAAAATTTGACTTTTTTTAGTAGAAAATTCTACAATTTAGTTAAAAATGTACTTTTTTCATTGAAGATGTATCGTCTCAGTTAAAACTTCTTTTATTTGATTAAAAATTAAACAAATTTGTTTGAAAATTCGTTTTTTTTCAACATAATTTTTTTTATCACTGAAAATGTTATTCCTTTTTTTGGTAGAAAATTGATCTTTTCCAGTCGAAAATTAACTTATTTTGTTGGGAATTCATCTTTTTAAACCAAAAATTCAATTATTTTGGTAGAAACTGCATATGCTTGTGTTGTAAATTTAACTTATTTTCAAAAATTCTTCTTTATGACTTGAAAACTCAACATTTTGGATATGATTTTTTTTTCTTGATTGATTGAAAAATCATTCTTGGTTGAAAATTCAGCTCTTTTGTTAAAAATTATTTTTTTTTTGGTTTCATTTAACAGTTTTTCAACTAAAACTCATTTCTTAATTATTATGTGTGTGAATTTGGCAACATTCCTTCATTTGATTTTTTCAAATGACCCAGTCGGCATTGAGAAAAAGCGAAAACAATGCTTTCGATAATTTAGTGACACACCTATTTTTCAGAGAAAGATTATTATTATATCATTATATATTTATTTATATTCATATTTATTATTATATCATATAAGATTATTATTATATTATTTTTTTATTTTTTTATTTAAAAATTCAAAATTTTGAAACCTAAAAAATAATTTCCTGTTGGTTCAAGAATGATGGAAAATTTTGTAATTGTACAGATTTTTCTAATGACGAATAATAAGAATTAGAAATTCCAACAATACTTTTTAGCATGTAATTTAGAATTTTTTGAAAATGTGCCAAACACATGTTTTTTTTTTATGAAGGTAAATGCACACTTTTTTGGAAAAAGTTGAATATGTCAAACCTGAAATTTCTTCGGTTTGAACCAAATAAATTTATTATTATCTTTTTCGTTGTTTTTAATAGTTCCTAAAACAAAAAAATACTCAATCACCAAAAATTTGTTTTCCAAACAAGCAATTTTGATCCGCTTTGAGCATATTTTTGAAAATGAAAAATTAGCTAAATTTCAAAGAGAATCAAAAAAAAAAAGTGATCCAATTTTTTGCGCGGGGATGATATAATTTTGCCAAATTTTCAAAATCCTGGAAAAGAAATTTCCCGAAAAAAAGAATTCCCAAAAGAAAATTATACGACCGAAAATTTGTATTCTTGTTGAAGAAAGTGAATTGCGGAAATCTAAAATTCTTGAAATTTGAAATTCCGGAACGATTAAAAAAAAAATTAAATAGAAATTTTCTGTTAGAATAGCCTTTTCTTTTATATCTGGTATATTTCTCAAGTGCATATAAAATATCACTTTTTTGGGGGGAATTTGAAAATATGTTTGTATTCTAAGCGTCGAGAATTTGATTATTCGAAAATTTTTAATTTTAGGCAATTTCATGATTTTGAAAATTTTCTAATTCGAATATTGTATTTTTCGCGAATTAAACATTGTTAAAAATTTTATTTCTGTATTAAAAATGAACTTTAATATTTATTTATTTATTCTATAGCCTAGAAATTATTATCAAAAATTATAGTTTAATTGTTTGAAAATTGATTTATTTTGTTGAAAATTCAACAATTTTTTGGAAAAGTCATATTTTCTGATTGAAAATTCAAATGTTTTTTTTTTGAAAAATCGGCTTTTTCGATGGAAAATTTCACTATTATGTGGAAAATTCATCCTTTTTGCAAAAAAAGCGTCATTTTGGCTTGAAAATTCAACATTTTGAATGAATATATTTTTCTTTCATCTCTTAAGAATCCTTCTTGGTTGAAAATTCTATTCTCTGGTTGAAAATTAAATTATTCGTTTGAAAATACAACTATTCCAGGGTTTTGTCAAAAATTCATCTCTTTAGCTTCAAAATTGAAGATTTTATCAAACTTTTTTTCTATATTAACTAAAAAAATATTTCTTGGTTCAAAATCTAACTTATTTATTAAAAATTAATTGTTAGTAAAAAATTCATCATTTTAGTTGACAAATTATTTATTTACTGGTTAAAATAGAACTAGTTTATCAAAAATTCGTTTCTTTATTGTTAAAAATTCATCTTTTTTGTTAAAAATTCATCTGGGTTGAAAATTTACTTTTTTGGTTGAAGAGTCATTATTTTAGGTGAAAATTCATCTATTTGGTAGGAAATTGAACCATTTTGTTAAAAAAAAAACATTTTTTTTTATTTGAAATTAATTTTTTAACTGGAAATTTAACTCTTTTAATTTTGGCTGTAAATGTATCTTTTTTGACGAGAAATTCATCTTCTTGTTTAAAAATTTAGCTATTTGGTTAAAAATACGTTTTTTCGGTGGAAAATTAATTAATTTTCAGATTTTTTTTCTCGTTTGTCCAAAAATAATAAACTAGTATTGGACACTATTTAATATTTATTATCAAAAAATTAATTAATATCCTGGTCAAAAAAACAACATTATTGCTTAAATTTATCCTTTCAAGTTAAAAATTCCACTATTTGGTTGATAATTCTTGTATTTTGTAAAAGAATGTTTTTTCTGGTGAAAATAATATAATCTTCGTGGTTGAAGATTCATCATTTTAGTTAGAAGTTCATGTCTTTAGTTAATTAATTTTCAACTAGAAATTTCATTATTCCATTTTTGGTTTACCTATTGTACTGAATTTTTTTTTTCATAAAAAAAAATATTTTTGGACCTGAAAAATTTAAAAGCTTATATAAATAGGGAACGTGACAAATAAAAAAGAGTAATGAAAGAAGGAGATGTTGCAACATTTTCAGCTTTTTCGAAAACAATGAGATGGCAATATCGTGATGCTATTGTAAATAAGCTACGCAACCTCCATAAATTTACACAACTTTTCTAAGAACAAGGAAGAAAATCTCAAATAAAAAACACGCAATTTAAATTTTTTTAATATTTTTGGGGACCATTGAAAAATGTCGACAAATAAAATTCAAGAAAAATACAATATTCGAGTTAGAAAATTTTCAAAATCATGAAATTGCCGAAAATGAAAAATTTTCCAATAGTCAAATGCTCGACGGCTTAGAATACAAACGTATTTTCAAATTTCCCCCCAAAAAGTTATATTTTATAGTCTAACAGAAAAATTCTATTTAATTTTTTTTTATTTGTTCCGGAATTTCAAATTTTCAGGAGTTTAGATTTCCGGAATTTATTTTTTTTTCAAGACTTTGAAAATTCGTATTTTAAAGTTTGAAAACTAAAAATTTTTGGTCGTATAATTTTCTTTTGGGAATCCTTTTTTTTCGGGAAATTTCTTTTTTAGGATTTTGAAGATTTCGCAAAATTGTATCATCCCCTCGCAAAAAATTGGATAGCTCATTTTTTTTATTCTCTTTGAAATTTAGTTAAATTTTCATTTTTTTTTTAAATATGCTCAAAGCTGATCAAAATTGCTTGTTTGGAAAACAAATTTTTGGTGATTGAGGATTTTTTTTTGATTTTGGAACGATTAAACACAACGAAAAAGATAATAATAAATTTATTTGGTTCAAACCGAAGAAATTTCAGGTTTGACATATGCAACTTTTACCAAAAAAAAAAAACATGTGTTTGGCAGATTTTCAAAAAATTCTAAATTACATGCTAAAAAGTATTGTTGGGATTTCTAATTCTTATTATTCATCACTAGAAAAATCTGTAAAATTAAAAAATTTTCCATCATTCTTGAACCAATAGGAAATTATTTTTTCAGTTTAAAAATTTTTAATTTCTGAATGAAAAAAAATACAAATGTTGAAAGTAAGAAAAACACAACAAAGAATAACTATATTTTCAATTAGAAAAATTAAGTTTTTACCACAAGAACGACTTTTCAACCAAATAGTTCAGTTTTCAACCAAAGAGATGAATTTTCAACTAAAATTATGCATTTGCAATGAAAAAATAAATTTTTAACAAAGTAGTTCGACTTTCAACCAAGTAGTTGAATTTTCAACAAAACAAAAAGAATTTTCTACCAAGAAGATTAATTTTATACCAAAAAAATCAATTTTAAACAAAATACATTAATTGTCAACCAAATATTGGACTTTTAACTATGAAAGAATTATTTACAATAAAAAATGGAATAGTTAAAGTTTCAGTTAAAAAAATTTTTCAAACGAAAAAAATAACGAATTTTCTATAAAAATAAATGAATTTTCAAACAAGAGGACTAAACTTCTACGAAAACACATATTTTTAACAAAATACATTAATAATCAACCAGATAGTTGATTAACGATCAAAGAATAATTTACAATCAAAAGCGAAGTAATTAAATTTTCAGTTAAAAAAATAATTTTCAACTGGTTAAATTTTTCACCGAAATAATTCAATTTTCAACCAGAAATATAATTCGTAAAGCAAGGAGATTAATTTTCTACAAAAAAAGACGAATTTTCAACAAAACACATTAATTTTTAATAAAAAAAGTCAAGTTTCAACCAAATAGTTCAATTTTGTATAAAAATAATTAAATTTTCAACCAAAGAGATAATTAATTTTCTACCAAAAGATCCGAATTTTCAACAAAGCAGATGAATTTTCAACCAAATAGTTGAACATTAAATTTTAATAATAAATCCTCAAGCAAAAAGTAAGGCATTTTTTAAAAAGTTTTTAATTTTAAACTAACTGGTTGATATTCAAACACAAAAAGACAAATTTTCAAAAAAAAACAGTTGAATTTTCAAAAAAAAAAAATTAAGTTTTGATAAAGTAGTTCAACTTTCAACCAAGTAATTGAATTTTCAAACAAAAAATGAATTTTCAACGAAGAAGATTAATTTTTTTATAAAAAAGACGAATTTTCAACGAAACACATTGATTTAAAAAAAAACAAGTTAATTGTCAATTCTAATAGTTGAATTTTGTACCAAAATTGTTGAATTTTCACCCAAAAAAAAAAATTTTCAACCAAGAAGATCAATTTTCTAACAAAAAGACCAATTTTTAAGAAAATACATTAATTGTAAACTAAATAGTTGATTTTCAACTATAAAAGAATGATTTACAATAAAAAACGGAATAGTTAAATTTTCAGTTAAAGAAAATAATTTTCAACCAGAAAAATAAATTTTCAACTCGAAACATTAATTTTCTTACGAAAAAGTCGGATTTTCAACAAAATACATGAATTTTCAACCAAATAGTTGAATATTCAACCAAAAAAGATTTTAAAAAAATATTTTCAAAAAAGGGTTACATTGATGACGAAAATTGGGAAATTTTTAACCAGAAATATAATTTTCCAATATAGTTAAATTTTCTACAAATTAGACTAATTTTTCACCAAAAACATGAAGTTGAAACCTAAAAAGATTAATTTTCTAACGAAAAAGACTATTTTCGTTAAAACTCGACTTCTAAATATCTTCAAAGTATTTGAAAATATCAAAATTTGACAAATTTAATTGAAATATCCTTACGTTAATTTTTTTAAAATTTTCAACAAAAAATATAATACTCAAATTTTCAATTATAGAAATAAGTTTTTTAGTACATACAATAAATTTTCATCAAAATAGGTAATTTTCAACTAAACAAATGAATTTTCAACGAAAAAGATTAAATGTCTATCAGAAAAAAAAATCTCGCCAAAAAATTTAGTTAAATTTTTAGTTAAACAAATTAATTTTAATTAAAAAAACTAATTTCCAACCAGGAAAATGAATTTTCAACGAAAAAGATTAAATTTCTACCAAAGAGGAATAATTTAAAAGAAAATAAATAAATTTTCAACCATATATTTCAATTTTTGATGGAATTTTCAAGCTAATAGTTGAATTTTCAATGAATAAGTTTGATTAGTCACTAAGAAGATTAATATTGTTTTTATATTCATTTTTTACAAAAAGTTACAAATTTTCAACAAAATAGTTAAATTGTTAGGCAAAGAATTAATTTTCAACTAAAATAATGAATCTGCAACGAAAAAATTAACTTTAAACCCAATAGTTGCATTTTCAACCCAACCGATGAATTTTCAACTAAAAAAATTGAATGTCTATCAAAAAAGATAAAGTTTTTACAAAAAATATCAAAGTTGAATTTTCAATTAACAAAATTAATTTTCAATAAAAAAAAATAATTTGCAATCAAAGAAATGAATTTTCAACTGAAAAGATTAATTTTCTACCAAAAAACATTACTTCTTATCAAAATACATGAATTTTCAAACGAATTTGGAATTTTTGAAGGAGCTTCCAGCCTAATATATTAATTTAGAATCGAAAAAATGGATTTTCAATGGTCGAATGGTTGAATTTTCAGTTTAAAAAATTTAATTTGAACCCAAAAAAACGAATTTTTAACAAAATAGTTAAATTTTGAAATAAAGAAATTAATTTTCAACTAAAATAATGAAATATGACGAATAAGGGAATTCGAAAAACAAATGAAAAAAAAATTAATTTTTTTCTAGGGGAAAATGACAGATTGAAACATTTTTTCAAAAAAACTCAAAATTTTTCTAAAATTGCTTCAAAATCTTCCAGATTATTTTTCGACAGTTTCGGAAATCTTTTCAAATTTTATATTATTTTTGTAATTTTTTCAAAAATTTGAAGCGTCTTTTAAGATGATTCAAATATATGCTTAATTTTTTCTTTAAAAAAATGCAATTCTTCTGAATACCTTCAATATTCTTAAAAAGCTTCTTTTTTGTTTGAAAGCCTTAAAAATCGACATTTTTCCATTTCTTTGAAATCTTTTTATTTTTTAGTTGAAAATTAAAATTATTGGTCAAAAATTAATGTACTTTGTTGAAAATGTAACTATTTTGGTAAAAATTCCTTTTTTCTATAAATTCATTATTGAGCTGAAAATATCACTATTTCATTCCTGGCTTAAAATTAATTTTTTTTAAGTTCTAGTATTTGGTTACAAATTCATTTTTTAGTGGACGATTCCAAAAAAGTATATATTTAACACAATAAAAAAAAAACAATTTTCTTACAAATTTTCAAAAATTTATAAATAATGCAAAAAAAATTTGTTGGTATTTATGATTTTTTATTATTTTCCAATAGCAAAATCGGTACACTAAGAAAAATTCAATTCAAAAATAATAATTGTTGAATTTTATGTTTTGAATATTTTATTTTTTGACTATTTATCTGAGCCTAGAATTAATAAAATTAATAATTAATGAAATTAAGCCAATTCCAAAAAAAAAAAATATTTAAAATATGAAATTCCCGAAATTATCAAATTACCTACAATTTCTTTAAAATTCGCAAATTTAAAAATTTCAGAATAATAAAGTTCCCCAAAGTTTTTGATACTACCGAATTTGAAAATTCCCGATAAAAGAAAATTCCGGAAATCAAATTGACGACACAGGAAAATTTTTGAATTGCGAAATTCCCGATTCTGAAAAATTAGAAAATTGTTAAATTATAAAAGATATAAAAAATAAATTTAGTTAATTAATATATATTTTTTATCTAACGTATTATTTTATATTTGCTCATTTATTTATTCCACGAAAAAAAATTTTCAATGCGGAAACCGCTGGTTCCTTATTATCTTACTGCAAGGTGATTCAGATTCGTCGATAAAAAATATTCTTAAATAAACACCACATTTTACAAAACAACATATTTTTAGAGAATGAAGGTGAAATTATTCCTTAGCGTCTAGTTTTGTCTCTCACCGATTTTTTAAATTTATTTAATATTTGTAATTATTATAATGAATATAATAATATATTACATTAAATATATTCTTGATATAAATAAATAATCAAATATAAGATATAATGCATAAAATAAAAAATATTTCTTTTGAAAGAAAGTACTTTATTTTTTTTATTTTTATTTTATTTCATAACTTTACAACAAAACTTAAAATTCCCCAAATTATAAAGTTCACGACGATTGAAAGTTTATGTATCGAAATTGTTATCAAAACTTCAGCGAAAAAAGACTAATCGATTTTGTTGAAAATTCAACATTTTTGATGAAAAATTAATGGCCTTTTTTGAATATCTACTTTCTTTTTAATCGAACCAGTTTATTGAAAATTCGTTCTTTTTTTGTTGAGAATTCAACTACTTTGTTAAAAGTGTACTTTTTTGGTTGAAGAATTATCACTGTAGAAGAAAATTCACTTATTTGGTTAAAAATTTTATTATTTTGTTAAAAATTCGTTGGAATATTTTTCCTTGGTAGAAAATTAATATTTTTCGTTTGAAATTCAACTATTTCATTAAAAAAAATTTTTGTGAAGATTCGGTGAAAATTAATTTTATTAGACGAAAATTTGACTATTTCATTTTTTGTGAAAATTCATCTTTTTCTGTGGAAAATAAATATTTGTACTGAAAATGTAAATATTCCATTTTGCTTGAAAAATTCGTATTTTTGATTGAAAATTCAACTATTAGGTCAAAAAATCAATTTTTAACTCATCTAAACAACATTTTGGTTGAAAATGGAACTATTTCGTTTTTTTTTGTTTATGAGAACTCGAATTTTTTGCCACCAAATTCATTTTCCCATTTAAAAATGCAAATTTTTGGGTAAAAGTTCAACTGCTTGTTTGAACATTAATTTTTTGAAAAGATTTATCTTTGTGTAAAAATTACACTGTTTGGTTAAACATTAATTTATTTAAAGATTTATTATTTGAGTTAAACACAGATTTTCATTGTTAAAAAGTAGCCTATTTTGTTAAAAATGATTTTTTTTTTATTGAAAATTGTTTTTTTTTTATTGAGAATTAATTTTGTTAGCTGAAAATCTAACTATTCCATTTTTGCAAAAAATTTATCTTCTATTTTGTAGAAAATTATTTCTTTTAACTGACAATGTAACTATTCCATTTTTATTGGTAAATTAATATTTTTTATTGAAAATTCAATTATTTGTTTCTGTTTTTGGGTCTGTTTGGCTGAAAATTGATCTTTTTTGTTGAGAATTTAATTATTTTGCAAAGACTTTTTGCATCTTTGGATGAAATTTTCTACAACTAAGAAAAATTGAATGTTTAACGACATAGTTGAATTTTCAACAAAAAATATGAAATTTCATCCAGGAAGATTAATTTTCAAGAAATGAAAAAATGTGCAACAAAATAGTCAAATTTTCAATTAAGGATTTTCTACTTGAAAATATGGAAATTCAAATATTCATAATTTAGTTAAAAATTCGTCTTTTTTAGTTCAAAATTAATTTTCAGCTGAAAATTTCATTGTTCGATTTTCGTTGTAAATTGATACTTTTTATTCAAATATTAAACTATTTGATTAAAAATTAATGTATCTTGCTAAAAATTTGCCTTATTAGTAGAGAATTAATCTTGCTGGATGAAAATTTATATATTTTTTTAATTCTACTGTTTGGCAGAAATTATAATTTTTAGTTGATGATTCATCAGTTTAATCGAAAATTCGTTTCTTTGGTTAAAAATTGATTTGTTTCAACTGAAAATTTAGCTATTCCATTTTTTTTTGAAAACTCACTTTTTCGTTGAAAAGAAAACATGTTTTTTGTACAAAAAAAAATTCTAATTCTTAACTCTTTTTCAATGGGAAAATTTGCACATTTTGAAACTTTGTCATATTTGTTGAACCACTAGGACACTTTTTTGAATTTTTAAGTGAAGTAATATAATTTTCTAAACAAAAAAAAAACTTTTCTTTTCTTCTCTCGATTTTGTACAAAAATGCACAATTTCATTTTTCATGAAAATAAATCAAAGTTTTTCTTCATAAAGACGTATTTATTATTCCCTGGCGAATCTATCTTCTAAGTTAAAAACAATTTAGATATTTGAACTAATTATAATTATTATATTAACAAATCAAGAATATTTATTATTTAATATATTATTATATTCATTATAATAATTACAATTATTGAATAAATTGAGAAAATCGGTAATTAAGAAGAGATAAAACTAGACGAGAAGAAATCATTTTAACCTTTATTTTCTAAAAATATGTTGTTTTGTAAAATGTGGTGTTTATTGAAGAAAATTTCTTATCGACGAATCTGAATCACCTTGCAGTAAGATCATAAGGAACCAGCGGTTTTCGCATTGAAATTTGTTTTTCATGGAATAAATGAATGAGCAAATGTAAAATAATATGTGAAATACAAAATATATATTAATTAAATAAATTTATTTTTCATATATTATTTATCATTTTCTCTTTTATAATTTAACAATTTTCTAATTTTTCAGAATCGGGATTCAACAATTTTCCTTTGTCGTCAATTTGATTTCAATTTCGTCAATTTGAATTTTTGAATTATCAGATTTCTGAATATGAAAAATGTGCAATAAAATTATACAAATAACATTATGCAAATATTTTTTTCTATTAAGATAAAATTATAATTTTAATAATTTCAACTTAAAAGATAGCGCGCATGTATGATAGCCTAGTATGTATTATTGTACGTATGATTATTTATTTATTCCATTAACAAAATTTTTGAATGTATTCCCTTTTGTATTACTGCAAAGTAATTCATATTCATCTATAAGAAATTTTGGCGAATAAAATAAATTTTGAACTTAAATGGTGAATCTTCAACTAAAAAAAATAATTTTTACCAAGTAGTAGAATTTTAAACAAAAAAGATAATTTTTCAACCGAGGACATCAACTTTCTACTAATGAGGCAATTTTTTAGCAAAGTATATTAATTTTCAACCCAAAAAATCGAGTTTTAACTAATAAATATCAATTTACAACAAAAATCCATTCGTCAAATTTTCAGATGAAAATTAAATTTGTACAAAAAAAAAGAACGAATTTTTAATCAATGAAATGAATTTTCAACTAAACTGATGAATCTTCAGTTGAATTTTCAACTTTTGAGATTTTGAGCTAGATCAGTCATTTATAAAAGTGTTTTTTTTTTGGTTAAGAGATTCAAAACAAAAAAAAGTTTCTAGTTTAAATGAGAAACACTTTTTTGATATTGAAATTATAACGATACGACATCTAGTGTATTTGTTCGTGATTTCGAGACGCAGCGAACGACTTATTATTGAAAATTCGTGTTTGTTTTTTGTTTTGGTTACAAAATAATTTTTTCAACTGAAACCTAATTTTTTTTAGTTAAAAATTCAACTATGTAGTTGAAAGTTAAACTTTTTCATCAAACATTCATTTTTTTGGTTGAAGATTCATCATTTTCGTTGACAATTAATTTCTTTGGATGAAAATTAAACTAATTTGGTGAAAATTTGTTGTTTTTTTAGTTCAATGATCATTTTTAACTGAATTTTCTTCAAACTTTTTTTTATTAAAAATTTTAATTTTGTGTTTAAAATTCAACCATTTGGTGGAAAATTAACGTATTTTGTTATAAATTCGCCTATTATAGTAGGAAATTATTCGCATTGTCAAAAAATTATTTTTTCTTACTAAAAATGTACCTATTCCATTTTTGGTGGAAATTTTATTGTTTTGATTTCAACATTCAAGTTTTTGGTTGAAAATTCATTACTTTGTTCGAAAATTGAACTACTTGATTAAAACTTCTTTTTCTGTTAATTGATTTTTCTTGACTAAAAATTTTCAGTTTTAGTTTTTATTGAAAATTCGTCTTTCACAGTATTTGGTTAAAAATTCATTTCTCTAATTAAAAATTGAATTATTTCGATAAAAAATCTTTTTTTGGTTTGTTGCAAATTCAATTTTTCAATCCAAAATGTTATTATTCGATTTTTGGTCGCAAGACTCTCTTTTGGGTTGTATTATTCCATTTTTGATTGAAAATTCAACTTTTTTGGTACAAAACTCAACTATTTCATTTAAAATCAATTTATTTTCTCAAAAATCCGCCTTTTTTGGGTTTACACTTTATAAATCTATTTTGTGATCAAAGAAATATTTTAAATAATTTTTGAAGTATTATTTTCGTAGTGTAAATATTTGAAAGAGATCAGATCAATTAAGTTATGAGCCAATAACTTATTTTGAAGAATTCTAAAAACAATTTAGAAGCTTTTTCATAATTTGGAAAAATGTCCGGACATTAATTTTTTAAACAGATTCCTTGGAAAATTTGAAACGGTTTAGATATTATTTTACAAGATTAATTTTAAGTTTTGAATATTTCAAAATGTGTTAAAAAATAATATGGATGATTTTAAGACCATTTTTTTGATTTGGCAGTATTTTAACAAATGTTAGGATAACTGAATTTGGAAGGGTGCCAGGAGAATAAAAACAAAACAAAAACTTCTGGGAAAGTTTTAAATGAAGTTTTATTCCGTAAAATGTGTTTTAAAAGAAAATTGGAAATTATTTCGAAATATTTAAAATAATTTCATAAAATTTCTAAACAGAATTAAAAATATTTTAATATTAAAAAAAAAAATTAATTTAGATTTCGACAAAAATAAGCTTTTTAAGAATTTCGAAAGGGGTCAAGTGAATGAAATAATTTCCAAAAATAATTTTTTTTATTTGATAAATTAATTCAAAGAGAATATTTCAAAAGATTTTCAAAATTGTCAAAGAAGAATCTGAAATGTTTTAAGTATTTCATTTTTTTTATTTTTGCAGATTTTTAAAAAAATATCAAGAAAAATTTAAAATAATTTTGAAAGATGTTTATGAGTTTTAGAAGATCTAAAAACAGTAAAAAAATCATGATTTCTTTTTGCAAAATTAATTTTTAAATAAAATTTAAAAATATTTCTAAAGTGTGGAAATTTTCTTATACTTTGAAGGATTAATTATTTAAAAAAAAAATTTTTTTTTTAAATCATTTTTTTAAGTTTTAAAATATTTTTAATCTCTTCAAAACTTCTAAAAGTGCTAAATATTTTTTTAATTGGCGCAAAATATTTAAAAATTTAAAAAAATCTTTCAAAATTAAAAATACTGCATACAAATATTGCAATTTTTTTCAAATTTTTTAGAAATATTTTTAGAACTTTTAAAATTTTCTTTAAAAAATAATTTTTTTAAATGAAAAATTATGAAAAACTTTTCCAGGAATCTTAAGAAAATTTTTTCATTCGCTTGCAATTTGTCAAATTTCTTAAAAAGTTTCTAAATTTTGTTGAAAGTCCTAAAAAATCTACAGTCTGTTTGAGAGTTTTTGAAATTTTTCCATATTTTGAACAAATAAACTTGGAAAAATCTTTCCAGACTTTTCGACGTTTATTGTTCGAAATATATAAAAATTTTCGAAATCATGTGGAACGTTTTGGAATATTTTTAAATTTTTCGAAATAAAAATATCATTAGAAATTTTGCTAGGAATCTTAAGAATATTTGCTCAGAGAGCGAGTGCGGAAGTCGTGCATATCCCCCCCTGTAAAGGG
>CAKNYM010037706.1:0-18837 GCA_932195095.1 Andricus curvator | reverse complement strand
AAATTGTTCTGTTTTTAACAATGAAATGAATTTTCATCTGAAAAAATGAATATTCAATAACAAAAAAACAATTTTTCACTCAAAATATTACAAAGAGGAATTTTTATCAAAAGATATGAATTTTCAACTGAGAAGATAAATTTTCAATAAAAAATGGAATATTTACATTTTGAATCAAAGGAATTAATTTTAAACCAAAAAAAAAGAATTTTCAACAAAATAAGTAAATTGTTAACTTAGATGACGAATTTGCAAGAAAAAATTTTTTTTTGCTAAATAGTGCAATTTTTAACTAGAAAGATAACCATGAAAGAGTTTCTAGTTGATATAGAAAAAATATTAGATACAATTTTCAATTTTATAAACAGGTAATTGAATTATTGGTACAATAATCGCTTTTCTCCAGTCATCTGAAACTTCTCCCATCTCGATACATTAATTTATCAATATTTAAGCATTTCAGCGTTATTACTGTTGACACCAGCAAACTTACCATTTTTCGATAAGACTCGTTTTTTTTTATGCATCAAAAATAAATAAGCCGAAAATTCTAATTTCGAGTCAAACGACGACAGATAAGTAAAAAAGTTTTAGAGAAGAATGGTAGCTTTTTAAAAGACCTATAATTTTTTCCTCAACAATTTTTGATAAGACTTGGTATTTTTGTTTTATTTTTTCGAAAGGTAATTATTTAAAAAAGGAATCTAAGGGTCTACGTTTTGAAATTTTGAAAAATGGCAGCAAATTTAGAAAAAATTCGTTTCTTCTTACTTTTTTTCCAAAATTGCGAACTTTAGAAACTAAGTTATTGGAAAAACAATTTGTTTGCCTCCGACATTTTTTACTGTCACCTTTTTATCTTAAATATTTTTTTATGGACACTAATTTTTATTTTTTTGCAAAAAAAGGGATTTTATCTATTTTTCTCCTCAACTATGAATTTTAGAAGTTATATCAGGGGAGAAAAGCATTTTTTTTTTATAGTTTTTGTCGCACATTTTTTATCTAACTTTTTTTTTATTGACATGTTTCACCTTCATGTGAAGAAAAAATTTTTTTTTCCAATTTCCAAAACATTCTTTATCGAATTTATTTAATTCTTCCACGTAAAACTGTTATTTTCAGATTGAATAACTGAATTTTTATTCTTCAAACTGACTTATGAAAAATAAATATTGCAGAAGAACAAGCTTCGTATAATGTAATCGATCAGATAACGATCACTATCACTTCGTATTATGTTTTTATGTTTATTTTTTAAGATATGTATGGAAATTATTTTTATGTTAAAAGATATTTTAATAAAATCAAAGTATGACTTTGAAGTTACTTACAATGATTCTTAAAGAATTTTGAACAATTTTTTCAAGATCAAAAGAGTTGCCTTAAGATTTTCCAGGATACTTTTTGACAATTTCGGAAATCCTTTGAAAGTTTTTTTAATTCACAAAAACATTCTTTCGAAATTAATTTTTCAAATGAAAAATCATTACACATAACTCCACAAGAAATTTACAGGAAATGGCTTTTTTTTTCAAAGCGTCTAAATATACATTTTTGTTGTAATTTTGAAACTGCAAATCAATAATTCAGAAGAAAATTATCAGAAACATGGACAGTATTTTGTAGATCAGATCCACTGAAACAAACTTTTTTTTACCCATAAATTTCACAGATTTACGATTTTCTGTATATAGGATGTTTAGGGGTTGTTTTAACATCCCTCAAAGATTCTAGCAAGGAAACCATTTCCAAAAAATAGACTTCAAAATAATATTAGGAAGTAAATCTCAGTAGGGGACTTCGTTTAATATATTTTAAGGGTTGTTTCAACATCCCTCTAATATTTTATCAAGAGAATCGATATTCCCTGACCAAAAAAATCATGAGTGTTTTTTGGATATACCATTGGGGTTGAAAATGAATTCACAATATATGTGGTAATCATATCCTACGAGAGAAAGTGGTGAACCTTAATTTAGGGGTTGTTTTAACATCCCTCTAAGAATCAAGCAAGAAAATCGAGATTTCCTGAAAACCAAAATCGAGGAAGATTTTTCGATTAATAGGAAATTTTTTATTATAGTTTTTGAGTTGGAAGTAACTTTAAAATGAATCCCTTAAAAAATCGAACTTCTCTTAGAAACCAAATTACCGAATTTCTTATGTTAGGGGATTTTCAAATATTACGTAACGCACTTGAAGGATGGGGGGATAGTGTAGTTTTACATAATGGCGAAAACGAACACGGATGTGTATCATCTTCAGCTTCATGCAAACAATATGAAGACAACATTTTGAAATTTTTCAGTGAGATTAATTAACTGATCTTCGATGATGTTACGTCACCTTTATCAACACAACGTTTTTACAAGTTCCGGGTTCAAAATAAAAACGCAATAACACAAATATGCGTTTCAATAATTAAAAAATTGCAAGAATATAAAACTAATTATTACTAATTTAATTTGTTTTATTTCAGTGTGGCTATCTCGATAAATAAATTACTATGGATTATAAATTTGTTGATTGAGAATATTATTTCAATCAAAAATTTAAAAAATCAGGGACATCATGAAAAAGTTTTCACAAAAAGCCGTTTTTCGTACATTTGGTGCTGGGTCCTGTCCCTTACAAATTTTTAGAAAAAATGTCATTCCCTCGAAATTCATTTGAAATTCGAAGTCCAGGAATCTTAAGAATCCTTTATGATTAAAAAAATTAAAGTCCGGCATATTTTTGCGGAACAGAATACTCGACCTTTTTCGAAATCTTCAAAAGTTAAAATTAATCCTTTTGAAATAACACCTGAATAATTTGGAATTTTTCAGGAAAACAAATTTTATCATAAAATAAAATTACTTATTCATAAATTTTCATTTACGAAATGGATGGCACAGGAAAATCGTAATCTTGATCAATAGGTAAACAAATCGGAAATCAGCATCTAAGCGTGCTATTCGCGCAGTGTCGCAACCGCAATCAAGGTAAAAGATTATATTCAATCTATAATTTTTTTCCTAAAAACGCAATAAGGAAAAATCAATATCTCAGAAGGGCAAATTTAGGTAATTCCCCCAATATGGACAGGCCTGATGTACAAGATGACGACTATATATACTCCAAAGGAGCTCCAGAATAGTTACCATTGTTGCACTGTTAACAAGCTCTTCATCAATACAATTACCAGTTTTTCTTTCATTTGAAAAATGGGGGTCTCTGACGCTCTGGTCCTGGCCCTGACGGTCGTCCTGAATTCTATAGGTGAATATAATAATATATCCTTATATCTATTTCCTCTCCTATTTACAATATTTCCTTCTCCATTCCTCTTGCTCCCTCCTTCTCTTTCTCTCCATCGCACCCAACACCCCCTTCACCCATTCTACTGCCCTTTTGTCCCCTTTTCATGCATCAATACCTCCATGCTTATCCCACTCCTTTCCACATCCACACACTGCTCCAAACACTACCTATTAAAACCCTGCATCCACCCACATCTTATCCTCACTATAAGCTCTTGACTTCCTTTCTCATACAAATATTGCGCTCTATCCTTTGGCATAATCCACTCATGGTTTCCGTCAAACCTTGACTCTCTTATTCTTTCTTCACCTGCTGTCTTCTCTCTCTCCATGCTGTTCTTCTTAACCATCTCGTATACCTTCCTTCCTTGTGCATCCTTCCCACTTCATCCATCTGCAGTCCATTCGTTCGAAAATAACTTTTTCTTTCAACCTTCATCTTCCCACCCCCTCCTGTTCCCCTTTCCTCACCAACACACCCTAACCAGGTTACTTCCCCTCTCTTCCAAAAATTTCTCCTCATATTGACATGCCTGACTCCCTGTTAGAATCCCTAAACTCGTTCTCTCCGTCTCCCTCCTGACAATATAATTAGGCGTGTTCTTTGCCAACCCCAGTGTCCGTTTTATGTACCTCTTCTGTGTCCTTTTCACTTCCTCACTTTCCTTCCACCTCCACACCTCTACTCCATACAATAGCACACTCATCACTAGTAGGTAAAACAATTCCATCCTAATTCCAAAATCATCTGCTAATAACTCCTTTCCCAACCCCTACACCTGCCTTATCACCACAATTGCCCTCCTTACTCTCTCTTTTATGTGACCATCCACCCCCATTCCTCCGAAACAAGAAGCCCAGGTATACAAACTCTTCCACCTTCTGCACCGTCTTTTCCTCCCAATTCCACTCCCCTCCCTTATCCCTTCTACCTCCTTTCCTGAACACCGTAACCTTGGACTTTTCCGCATTCAGCTCTAACCTATTCCTATCCATGTATCTTCTCAACCTCTTCATCATCTTCTTTAAAGCCTCCTCGGATGAAAATCGCAAATAGCGTTGGGCTAAGTGGACACCCTTGCCTTATCCCTCCACCATCCCTCCGAATTCTCCTCCGCTCCTCTCACCTTATCTTCAGTGGTGTAGTCGAAGCCTGGCGGGGCCTGGCGCCGCTAGGGTACTTTTTTTGAAGGCCTGACGTCGCCAAGCCACTTTCTTGTCACACGAAACATTTTTTCCTTCATGGGCCATCCATAAGCTAATTTACAAATTTTTTTGACCTCCCCCCTGGAAAGTAACGTAGCCGTTGGCTAAAGACGCATTTTACGTTCATACGAATTGTCAAAAAAAAAAAATTTATTTTTAAACGAAACAGTTGCATTAACAACCAAATAGATGAAATTTCGAGTAAAAAAAAGACGAGTTTTCAAAAAAAATAATTAAAGATTCAACCAAATAGTAAAATTTTTAAGCCAAGAGGACAATTTTTTTCGAAAATAATAGAATTTTTAACAAAAAAACTACTTTTCAACCAAGAAAGTTAAATTTTCAACCAAGAAGCATGACTTTTCTACCATAAAAGATGAATTTTCAATCCAAGAAGATAAATTTCTGAAAAAGTAGTTGAATTTTTGACCAAAAATGATTACTGTAACAAAATAGTTAAATTTTAGAAAATAATTAGATTTTTAACAAAAAAGTTGACTTTGTAATCAAATAGTTGAATTTTCAGTATAGAAAGATGAATGTTCATTTAAATGGTCGAATTTCAAACAAAAAAGACTAAAATTCAATGAAATCATTGAATTCACAAGACAAGAAGACAAATTTTTTAGAAGACAGTTGAATTTTCATAAAAAAAAGTCTCAACCAAGAAAGATGAATTTTCTACCATGAAAAATGAGTTTTCAATAGAAGAGTAAAGTTTTTAAGCTAAAAAGTCGAATATTTTAGAAAACAGTGTACAAAAAAGATAATTTTCAATAAAGAAAGATGAATTTTTAACAAGATAGTTGAATTTTCAACGAAGAAGATTTGTTTTTTATAAAAAAAACTACTTTTCAACAAAATATACGAATTTTCTACCAAATTGTAAAATTTTTAACTTATACAATATACAGGATGAAGTTCCAACCGAAAATGGAATAGTTAAATTTTTAGATAAAAACTCTAATAAGAAAAAATAACTTTGAGAAAAAAAACGAACTTTAAACAAAATTGTTAATTTTTTAAACAGAAGGATCAATTATTTACCCAAAAGTTGAATTTTCAACACAAAGATATGATTATTCAACCAACAAGTTTTTTTTTTAATCAAATAGTTTAGTTTTCTACCGAATTGTAAAATTTTCAAGCCAAAGAGATGAATTTTCTACAAAACAGTACAATTTTGGCATAAAAGTTCATTTAAGAGGAAACAGTTTGAATTTTCAACTGTAATTATGAATCCCTGATTTAAAAAATTATTTTTTCTACAAAGTAGTTTAACTTTAAGTCAAATAATCGACTTTTAAACCAAAAAAGATAAATTTCTAACTAAATAATTAAATTTTTAACTGAAGAAGATAAATTTTTAACCAAAAATGGAATAGTTTAATTGTAAGCTTAAAAAATATATTTTCAACCAAACATAAAACGATTTTTCATCATTTACATTCGTTTGTAAAATTAAGTAAAAAAGTGTTTCATTCAGTTTGAAGAGAAAAAATTTAATATTTCAATTACTGGCCTTTTTTTCTTGCGTAGTTCTGAATTTCACAAACATAACATTATTGTCTACTGAAAAAACTTCAAAGTACGTGTTGTGATAAAATTTTATATTTTTTTACTAAATAGTAGAATTTTCAACAAAAAATGAAATAGTTCAATTTTCAAACAAAAATAAAATTGTTCAATTTTCAAGGAAAGTGATGAGTTTTCAAACAAGAAGATCAAGTTTCTACTAGGAAGACAAATTTTTAACAAAAAATGGAATAGTGAAATTTTAAAATAAAAAAAATTGAATTTCTGACAATATATACAATTTGCACAAAAATAAGTGAATTTTCAACTGGAAAAGAAAACATTTTCAACCAAAAATGGAATAGTTGAATTGTCAGCCATAAAGATGAATTTTCAACTAAAGTAATGAATCATCAACTAAAAAGGATTTTGATATTAACTAAAAAAAATTTGTGACCAAAAAAGAGTACCATTTGTATCGAGAACAATCATAGAGAAAAGTTAAATAATTAATAACCAAAATCACTAAAAAAATCATTAATATTTTCAATAATCTTATATGAGTTATCAAATAAAAAAGTGATTAGCACCATACTCGCGAGCGGAAACTTCCCAAGTAGTAGTGACCTTCTTTGGTCAGCCATTCCCTTAAAAAGATTATGATGAGGCAGACATTCAGACAAGAAAATTTTTCAAAAACTCGAATTTTTAGAAAACATGTATGATTGCAGCCCTTTTTTATTCCTGTGGAGCGGGGCTAAAGTTCTACTTTTCAGGAGTAAAAAGTGACTTCATACGCAAATGATAAAACATTACACATCTATGAGCACGCATTTCTCGCTAGTCGACCCCCTCTCACCGCAAAAAATGTGGTACCGAAAAATTTCAAAAATTGAAAACAAATTTGGATTATCTAAATTTCCGTTTATTTTCAAAATTGCAAAAATTTCTATGATGTTCAAAATTTCTAAAATTATTTTTAAAAATTTCTAAATTTTATGAAATGTTCAAATTTTCTAAAATTTCTATAATGTTTAAAAATTCATAAACTTATCAAACTTTCTGAATTCTATCAAATGTTAAGAATTTCTAAAATTATTCAAATTTCTAAAATTATGATAATTTCTAAAATGTTCCTTTAAATTATCAAAATTTCTAAAATTTCTAAAATGTTTCAAACGTATAAAATGAAATAAAAATTAATAAAAAATTTTAGAATTCAAAAAAATGTAGAAACTTTAGAAATTTTGATATTTTTAGAAATGTTGAACATTTTAGAAATTCTGGTAATTCTACAAATTTCTTAAATTTTAGATATTTAAAAAAATTTTGTAATTTTATACATTTTGAAAATTTGAGACGTTTTTATAATTTTAGAAAGCTTGAACAGCTTAGAAATATTGACAATTTTATAAATTTGGAAAATTCTAGAAATTTTGATAATTCAAGATATTTGGAACGTTTTAGAAATTTTGATAATTCTAGAAATTTGAATAATTTTGGAAATTTCAACATTATAGAAATTTATATAATTTTACAAGTTTGGAACATTTTAGAAATTTTGATAATTTAGATTTTTTTGAATATTTCAGAAATTATGATAATTTTAGAAGTTTTAATAATTTTAGAAATTTTTGAAACTTTAGAGATTTTAGATATTTCAAAAATTTCGGTAATTTTGTAAAGTTTGAAAATTTGAGACGTTTTTATAATTTTAGACATTGTGATAGTTTTGGAAAGTTTGAACAGTTTAGAAATTTTCATAATTTTACAAATTTTCATTATTTTACGTAATAATAATAATTTTCAAAATTTTCAAAATTTTAGATATTTCATACATTTTGGAAATTTGAGAAATTTCAGGAACTTTGGTAATTTTATAGATTTGGAAAATTTGAGATATTTTTTTTTAATTTTAGAAATTTTGACAATTTTATAAATTTGGAACATTTTAGAAGTTTGATAAATTTCGACAATTAAAAAAATTTGGAACATTTCAGAAAGTAACATTTTAGAAATTTTTATAATTTTAGAAATTTGAATAATTTTACAATTAAAAAAATTTTGTTATAATTTAAACATTTGGAGCGTTTTAGAAATTTGAATTATTTTAGAAATTTTTGAAACTTTAGAGATTTTAGATATTTAAATTTTGGTAATTTTATAAAGTTTGAAAATTTGAGACGTTTTTATAATTTTAGACATTGTCATAGTTTTGGAAAGTTTGAACAGTTTAGAAATTTTCATAATTTTACAAATTTTCATTATTTTACGTAATAATAATAATTTTCGAAATTTTCAAAATTTTAGGTATTTCATACATTTTGGAAATTTGAGAAAATTCAGGGCCAACGGCCATGCCACGCTGAAAAAACCAGTTCTCGTCAGATCACTGAAGTTAAGCAGCGTTGGGCGCGGTTAGTACTTGGATGGGTGACCATTCAAGAATACTGTGTGCTGTTGGCATATTATGGGTGTGGTGAGCCCACACTTGTAGTTATTTATAACTACAAGAAAACTATCCACCTAGAAACACTACCCGAATCGGGTAGTGTCACGCCTACCCTGAAAGGGAAATGGCTTAATGGTATACAGGAACTTTGGTAATTTTATAGATTTGGAAAATTTGAGATATTTTTTTTTAATTTTAGAAATTTTGACAATTTTATAAATTTGGAACATTTTAGAAGTTTGATAAATTTCGACAATTAAAAAAATTTGGAACATTTCAGAAAGGAACATTTTAGAAATTTTTATAATTTTAGAAATTTGAATAATTTTACAATTAAAAAAATTTTGTTTTAATTTAAACATTTGGAGTGTTTTAGAAATTTGAATTATTTTAGAAATTTAAACATTTTTGAACATTTTAAACATTTTATAAGTTTGGAACATTTTAGGAATTTTGCTGGTTTACATTTTTTTGAATATTTTAGAAATCATGATAATGGTAGTAATTTGAATAATTTTAGAAATTTGAATTATTTTAGAAATTTTTGAAACTTTAGAGATTTTAGATATTTAAATTTTGTTAATTTTATAAAGTTTGAAAATTTGAGATGTTTTTATAATTTTAGACATTGTCATAATTTTAGAAAGTTTGAACAGTTTAGAAATTTTCATAATTTCACGTAATAATCATAATAATTTTGAAAATTCTCAAAATTTTAGATATTTTACACATTTTTGGAATTTCAGTAACTTTGGTAATTTTATAGATTTGGAAAATTTGAGATGTTTTTTTAATTTTAGAAATTGTGACAATTTTAGAAATTTGGAATATTTTAGAAGTTTTAGAAATTTCGACCATTAAAAAAATTTGGAACATTTCAGAAATTTGGAACATTTTAGAAATTTTGATAATTTTAGAAATTTTGATAATTTTAGAAATTTGAATAATTTTATAATTTCAAAAATTTTGTTATAGTTTAAAAATTTGGAGCGTTTTAGAAATTTGAATAATTTTAGAAATTTAAACATTTTTGAACATTTTGAACATTTTAGAAATTTATATAATTTTATAAGTTTGGAACATTTTAGAAGTTTTAATAGTTTAGATTTTTTGAATATTTTAGAAATCATGATAATTTTAGAAATTTGAATAACTTTAGAAATTTGAATTATTTTAGAAATTTTTGATACTTTAGAGATTTTAGATATTTAATTTTTGTTGTTGAAATTTTGGTAATTTTATAAAGTTTGAAAATTTGAGATGTTTTTATAATTTTAGACATTGTGATAATTTTAGAAAGTTTGAACAGTTTAGAAATTTTCATAATTTTATGTAATAATAATTTTGGAAATTTTCCACATTTTAGATATTTTATACATTTTTGAAATTTCAGAACTTTTGGTAATTTTATAGATTTGGAAAATTTGAGATGTTTTTTCAAATAAGTTATTATTTATTTATATTGTTTAAATTTTACAAATTTTAGGAATTTTAGAAAATTTGGGAAATTTCAGAAAATTTGTACATTTTATAAAATTCAGAAATTTGGATAATTATTATAATTTAAAAAATTTTGAATATTTAAAAATTGTTACATTGTAGGGAAATTTAGAAAGCGGGGAGGAGGTCGACTAACGCAAAATGCGTGCTCATAGATGTGTAATGTTTAATCATTTGCGTATGAAGTCACTGTTTACTCCTGAAAAGTAGAACTTTAGCCCCGCTTCACAGGATTAAAAGGGGGCTGAAATCATGCATGTTTTCTCAAAACTTGATTTTCTGACAAATTTTATTGTCAGGATGTCTGACTCATCATATTCTATTTACGCGAATGGCTGATCAAACAAGGTCACTACTACTTGAGAAGTTGCTGCTCGCGAATATGGTGCTAATGACTTTTTTATTCGATAGCTCACACAATTTCGATGTCCAAACGTCAAAAATGAGTTTCCAAACGCGACCAAACGAGATCCAGACTATTAGTAAAAGAATTTTTGAAATAAAATTAAAATTTGTTGTGCAGCGTGAAGTTTGCACTCCAATTTTCAGAAATCAATATCTTTTTGAGTTTTTTCGTCCAAACGACAACATTTGGTTTTCAATCGTGACCAAACGATGTCGAAACGATTCCTCTGAATAAAAGTTGGACATTTTATGGTTGTCGTGCTAAGTTCATAGACATAACAATTTTTCCTTCTTGATCTTTAACATCCAGTCGTTGGGACATCTAGTCGCCAGGCGTCGTCCCCAGCACTTCCAGTCGTAGAAACTTTATGTTGTAAATTATAACAGAATAAACATAAGAGACCAAAAATATTTAACACAATTATATATCAATGTGAAATTTCATATGTCAATGAACATCTCATTTTACTCATAACTAGAGGAGTATTTTTCCATTGGTAGTGTTAATTTAACCGAAAAATTGAAAAACGATAAATCATCATCAAAAAGAATGCTGCGATCTCTTATAATTATTTAATATTCGATTAGAATGATCTCACGTAAAACTTACAAGTAATATACATGCGACAGATTTCATGTGGAATGAAAGAATTCTTTTATTTGCGAAACGAATTTATCACTGAACAGTATTATGCATATTTGGTATGATAAAAGGAGTTGAAGAAATATAACGACAAAATTTATTTTTATTTAATGTCAAACAAATCATTGCAACATAATTTCATAAGTTACCATTATATACAATATACAAGTTGCGAAACTTTTTTGAGATCATCTTTTTTTATTATAGATCAGATACAAGGAACATTGGGAGTACTTGGACTACCTGGAGTAAGTGGAGGACTTGGAATAAATCAACAATTTAGCATTGGTGGAGGTGGATCGGGAGAAGGTGAGAAAATTCGACGAAAATTGTTTTTCAGAGGAATGCATAAAATGTGATTCAAGAAAATTGCATTGATATCGAATATACATAATTATGGTACAAGTTACAATTCTTCTTAAAATAATATATTTCTTTAACAGCTTGGAAAAAAGTAGGATATCAATATAGCATCGGTGGTGGAGGAGGAGGAAATGGTGGATATGGAGCAAATATAGGATATGGAGCAAACGGAGGATATGGATCAAATGTAGGATATGGATCAAATGTAGGATATGGATCAAATGTAGGATATGGATCAAATGGAGGATATGGCGCAAATGTAGGATATGGAGCAAATGGAGGATATGGAGCAAATGGAGGATATGGAGGAAATAGAAAAGGTGAGAAAATTGAAAGAAATTGTTTTTTATCACAAGGCATACAATGAAAAATAATCTCATAAATGATTATGCTACACAAATTTCAACTTTTCTTTATGGATAATTCATTTTTATTTTTCTTCTAGGAGGTCGAGGTGGAGTAGGTACCAGATCATCAAGTTCATTTGCATCAGCAACAGCAACAGCACAATCATCATCAACAGGTGGATCAGGTGGATACGGACAAGGTGAGAAAATATGACGAAAATTGTTCTTCAGAGGAGAGCATGAAACGTGTTCTAAAATAATTTTATTGATGGCAATTATTTCGATATATGCTGCAAATTACAATTCTTGTTAAAGACAATTTTTTATTCCATTACTATTTTTCTTTAGCTGGATCTGGAGCACGTGCAGCAGCAAAAGCAGGTGCATCCGTAAAAGGTAAAAAATTGAGAAAAATTATTTTTTATATTTCAAAGTCGTTTAGGCAGGGTAAAAATGATTCCAGTGGCATTACTGCTACATTGGTCTAAATCCACTTCCTCCGAACTATTTTTCCTCGTAACTTAGATGAGAAAAAAAATGTTTGTTCTTGAAGTGATAAGAAATGTGAAACTGATATGGACAAACTTTATTTTTTTGATAAGCTCTATTTCACATTTACAACTGTTCCTAATGATAATCTACTTTCATCTTCCAGGAGGAGCTGGATCTGGAGTAGGTGGAGGATTAGCAATACATCGAGATCTTAACATAAATGGAGGATCTGGAGTAGGTGGAGGATCTGGCATTGGTGGAGGATTTGGAGTAGGTGGAGGATCTGGAGCATCTGGAGTAGGTGGAGGATTTGGCGTAGGTGGAGGATCCGGAGCATCTGGAGTAGGTGGAGGATTTGGAGTAGGTGGAGGATCTGGAATACATCGAGAACTTAACATAAATGGAGGAGGAAGTGCATCAGCAGAAGGTAACAAAATATAACAAATGTTTTCTTGTTCCCCAAGGCATAACATGCATTTCGCAATCATTTTCTGAATGACCATCAAACATAATTATAATAGTCAAATTGTTACAATTCTCCTAAAAATAATCTATTCCTATAAAATAGGTAAGGCAGCTGCACGAGCAAATGGAAATACTTCAGGAGGTGCTTTAGGAGGTAAGATAATAGATATTTTTTTTAATTACAAGGCATAAAAGGGATTTCAAAATAATCTAATGGATGAAGATTTAGTTACACAAGATTTTTATGTTTCATGTTTCAAGTTTTTTGAGTTTCTCTTCTTTTTTATTATAATCTGCTCTCGTCTTCTAATAGGAGCTAGAGCTGTAGCTAACGCAGATGCACATGCAGAATCATCAGGTGGATCAGGTGGATCACGTTCATCAGCGTCAGCATCCGCATCAGCGTCTGCAGAATCAGAAGCAAGAGGCTAAGACCTTCTCTTCTTCTTCCTCTTCTTTATGCCGGACACATATTCTTCACATCTGCGAAGAAGATAAATATTTTTCATTCAAATTACACTGTATTGTACATGCGCATAATGAAATGTAAAAAAAAAATTTATTTTGAATAAATATTTTTTATTCAGAATGTACATTTACTATTATTTATTTTTTAATTTAAGAACGTAGAAAGGAGGTGCTAATTTTGAAATTCATAATACGATCATATTTATTCTGGATAAATAACGTGTTTGGTAATAACTTTAAAAATAAGTTACAGCTATAAATGCGAGAGATTTCTTCTAATAGAAAATGACATAGTGATGAATTTGTATATAAAGGTTTTTCACAATAAAAATCGGCAATAAAAGCACAGGAAAGAATCAAATTTTTTATTTAAAAGCCGCCCTAGTAGGCGCATATAAAATACTTTGACTCATTTTTTTCTTATAATATTTAATTAAACAAAAAACTGAATTCATTAAGAAATAATACGGAATTCGCTTCACCTATTACACTGTAAAAACTAGGATTCGATTTAGAACCTAATTCGGTATTAAAACAGTTCACACAACAAAACAATTGCACTTCAGTTTGATCCGCCAATCTAATAAAATAAGGTCGATTTGTGGATTGGAATAGGCTCGGAATGAGAATCATCTGTCAACGACTAAATCTGATAAAACAAAGTCTAAACTATCAAGTTTGGAAACCAACGTGACCCCGAAATGACATGTCAATGTCGTGCGCGCTCCAACTGTTAGATCTTTTTGACTTTTAAATTCACTCAATACTGAAATTTTCTGTTCATGACAACTTGATGCTACAGCGGTTTCTAAGATCCTATTAAGGACTAACTTTGAAAAAGAAATTTTGATTTAGGGTTATGTCCAAAATCCAATCAGGATACGTTTAAAAATGGTATAACCCTCAAATCAACTGGATTGTATAATTTTTAAGCAATATTTCTATGCATTCAAAATCTCACAAGTTAATTTTTCAATCTATATTAACTTGTCCAGAAAATTGGCATGTTTCTCAAATCAACTCGTTTATATAACTTTTAAGTTCAATATAAAAAATTTTAAGGCCTCGGAATAATTTAAAACATCAAATTCACCCAAATATAAACTCCTGAAAATGTTAAGTCTTTCGTAAGGATTTGCTTCAAGACGACGGAATCCTAAATTTTTGATGCACTCAAATGTTGAAAAATATACTAAAAAAAATTAGCTCAAGATATTACTTTTTTCTGTTGAAGTTATTTCAATTGATTCTTAAAACATAAATTTATTCAAAGACTCTGTATTACGATGCCGATAGCAAGGGCTATAGGGGCAGCATTTAGATGATTCAAAAATTCTTTGGTACATCCTATTATTTACAGAAATAATAGCGAAAAATGTTGCAAAAAATTATTTATTGATGGTGAGACATTTATTCATACACGTTTAAGTATAAATAATGTTATTTGATGAAAAATAAAGTTTCGGTGTTCGTATTAGTTTCGGTGGATAATAATTTTCAATACAAATCAATTCAGAACATAATTTATTATTTATTATACCATTAAGCCGTTTCCCTTTCGGGGTAGGCGTGACTTGCTCGGTTGGAAAATAGTATTGGGTATATGGGTGTATTGGTATAGAGTATATAGGTACAAGTTATATAGGTATATAGGTGTTAGGTATATATGTTTTAGATTGATCTGGAATTCTTGTGTCATTTATTCAAATGACACGTTTATTCACAACACTGCTCCGACCCAGGTTGCTGATCAATCTCTCTAGCGATCACCCCAAGTGAAGAGCCTCACAAAATTGTTATGTATGGTTCCCCACTTGGGCCCATTAGTATCCAAGGTCTTTGTTTCAGGCGTCATTCATTCTATTGTCACTCTGTTTACAAACTATTTGTCGCCACACTTTTCTGTTCTGGCATACTACTCTAGCTTCCTTCACGTCCATGCATTTTTTCATGCAAGCTCTTGTGTTTCTATGGCTTCTTACGTCTCTTCGGATTAATGTCTCATTTACCGATTCTAACCATTCTTTCGGCGGTCTACCTCTAGGCATTCTGCCATTTACTTTACCTTTGTACACTTGTTTGGTCAGTCGCTCATCTTTCATTCTTTCAAGATGACCGAACCATCTTAACTGATTTCTTTCCCATGTGTCAACTATTGTCTCTTTTGCACCACATTCTTTGAGGATTGTCTCGTTTCGGACTTTATCCATCAGTGTTTTCCCGCATATTATGCGCAGAGGTCTCATGCCGATCGCGTTAATTTTACTCCTGTCCTTTTCTTGACATGTCCATGTTTCGCTACCGTATATAACAGTACAGTCGGTACGAATATAGAGTTATGTATGGCCATTTTAGCTTTTTTTGATATGTTCTTATTTGTTAGGATGGACCCTGCTCTACCGATAACCTGTTTACCCTTATTTATGCGCCTATCTAACTCCCCATCTATTTTTCCGTCGCACATTGTTTTCTCACTCTTTCCCTCAAACACCATGATTTTTGTTTTATTTACGTTAATTTTGAGTCCCATGTCCCTCATGCTTGTATGAAGTTTATTCAACATTCTTTGCAAGTCCTCGACTGATTCTGCCATAACAATCTTGTCATCTGCGAAAGCTAACCCACGTACCTTAACTGTTTGGAGATCTACACCTTCTTCGTCGAAGAGTGCAGTTCTTAGACACTTATCCATGAATATGATAAATAGCCACGAGGACATAACGCATCCTTGTTTCACGCCTTGCGTAATATCGAACCAGTCACTCAGTTTCCCGTTTACCCTTACGCTCGCTTTACTACCTGTATATATTGTTTTTATTGCTTGCAGGAGCCCTCCATTTACTCCGTACTCTTTGAGAACTTCCCAAAGTTTACTTCTATTTACCGTGTCAAATGCTTTCTCTAGGTCAATAAATGCACAGAAAACTTTCTTTCCTACTCTCAAGCTTTTTTCTGTGATCTGTCTTAGGCTAAATATCTGATCAGTACATGATCTTCCTGGCATAAATCCACTTTGGACTTCCCATATTTTTTCTTCTGTGATTTCCATTACCCTACGAATAAGTATTTTTGAGTATATTTTACTTACGGTACTTAGTAGGCTGATACCTCTGTAATTGCTGTAGTTGCTTTTGTCTCCCTTTCTTTTGTATATTGGTACGATAATCGGTTTTCTCCAATCGTCTGGGACTTTTCCTGTCTCGATACACAAATTTATCAATTAGCACAGCCTGTGAGGCATGTACTCGCCACTATATTTAAGCATTTCAGCGCTAATACTGTCTGCACCAGCAGCTTTACCGTTTTTCAGGTTCTTTATTATGTCTCTGACCTCAGTGACACAGACTTTTTCAATTGGGTTTTCTAATGCATTATGTTCTATGTCGCAGTTTTGTTGTCCTATATCTTCACCTTCTAATAGTTCTTTAAAAGAGTCTTTTAAAGCGTTTACTATCCCGTCTATATCATATAGCATTTCACCTTTGCTGTTTCTCATGCTGGCAAACTCTGTACTTTTACTTTCCTTCAACTGTTTATATAGCAGTTTCATTATTCCTCCAAAGAAGTTTTGTATTTTGTTCTCTTCTTCTGTTCTGATTTTCTCTTTACTCTCTTTGACTAGTCGTTTAACTTTCCTTTTTTTGTGTCTGTAATCATTCTTGAGCCTATTTCTCTCATCATCGCTAAGACCTGTCATGTTCAGCGTTTTTTTGTGCGATTTTTCTTTTTCTTTTTGGGCTGCCGCAATTTCATCATTCCACCACGCATCGCCAGACTTTCTCCCTACCACTGCCGTACCACACACTTCATTCGCACTTTTAACAATGGTATCCCGTAATAAAGTCCACGCGCCCTCTATATCTTTATTCCTTTCAAGCGGCTTCCAAATTGCCTTATCTATGCGTTCCTTTATCTTATTCTGAAAATCTATTCGCACTTCCGGTTTCTGTAAATCTTCAACCCTTATTCGCGTTTGTTTCGTTTGTTTGGTTCTCTTTTTTCTCCATCCCCGCCCTAAGTTCATTCTGGAGACTAAAAGGTAATGATCAGTATTGCATTCGGACCCCCTCATGACTCTTGTATCTATGACTAGCTCTCTTAGTCTTTCATCTGCAATAACGAAGTCAATTATACTGCGGTTATTTCCTTTACACCAGGTGTAAGTGTGGATCATTTTATGTCGAAACCAAGTATTTGTGACAAATAGGCCCTTTTCTAAGCATAAGCTAACTAACTTTTCCCCGTTATAATTTTTTCTTGGATCCCCAAATTTACCTAGTACCCTTTCTGTATCTGTATCCTGACGTTGAACGCCGACCCATCCGTTCATATCTCCTAGCAGAATTATTCTTCCACCTTGATCGCAAGTACTTATTGTGTCATTTAAAGTGTCCCAGAAAGCGTCTTTGACTTCTCGCGGCTCACTGTGAAACTGGGGCGTAGCACGCTATGATAAATAATCTTCTGATTCCTACCTTCATTCTAGCCCACAACAATCTGGGAGATACAAAATCATGATCTTTGAGATGCTGTCTTGCTTTTTCATTCATAATTAAACCGACCCCTTGACTACGATTTGATTCACTACTTACTCCTGACCATATTTCAAAACCGCCTTTCAACACCCCATTTTCTATGTTTCTACTTTCGCAACCCTTTTTCTTCGTCTCAGGTACACATAAAATATCTAGTTTCCTTGCATGCATAGTTTCTCGTAGTTCTCTTACTTTAAGGTCATTCACTCCTCTAGCATTCCAGACACCCAGTCTCCATTCATCGCCTGAAACTCGACCTTTACGTTTACCGTGTGAATGCATTTCGTCAATCCAAGTTTCAGTCCATTCCGAGGCTACTTTATTGTTTGTATTATTCATGCTTAGATTGTACACCCAACTATCACCTTTATGCGCGAGATTTGTTTTGCGAGCCGAAATCATGTCCAAGTTAAGTGATTATTCGTCGTACGGTGGATAATCTATCTGTAACGTCAGTCCCACCAATACTTCTGTTACTGTGTGTGTGTGTGTGTGTGGGGGGGGAGGTGAAGACAGAGAAAGGAAACCGAGAGTCTCAATTGGTTGGTGATTTATGCTGAGAAGGTTACCAGCCTTCAGCAGCGTTGTATTTGATAGGAGTTAATATGTGCCCAAAGCCGAAATCCTGGCCTACCTCTAAAACATGAGCCAATAAGTCATTTTTTTTTTTTTTTTTTATTTTTTTTTTATTTGAAAAAGCGTTATATATAGATATACATGAAATTTGCTTCTGGTTGAAATATTAAAATAGTTATAATAATTGGCTTGCAATACTCTAAGTTTTAGGGAGAATTTAAGATGCATTTAGGAGTCTTTGAAAATGACGCGTCAATGGAAACGTCATCAGTTTAATTTTCGAGTAATATACCTCATAGTTTTTGAAATACCGTGAAATTTGCTCATAAAAGATGATAAAAAGTCGCGAAAATCTCATGGAATCCTATATTTCTTAAATTCTGAGATCCAAAACGTCCCAAAGTTCCCGGAAAATAATTTTCAAATTCTCTCAGATCGTTGGATTGGAAATGAAAAGTCGCTTATAATGTGTTAAAAAAAAGAGAGCATTCAACCAAAATAAATGGATATTGTGTTTTAACGTAATTTAATTTATGACATATGAAGAGTGTAACCCCCCCCCCCC